>CAIGRL010119369.1:0-11770 GCA_903798325.1 Fraxinus xanthoxyloides | reverse complement strand
AAATTAGTCGGGTGTTGGTACATTAAATAAAACGAGCCTTAAAAATGTCATGCTCAGGTTGATGCTGCCCCGAGCAGCCAACATTTCAAGTTACATTTTCTTTAACCTTAGGTCATGTTATCATTTTTCCCAACTTCTATGTTTGAGCCCATGGTTAAAAAAATAAAAATAAAAAAAATTAGTTCCTCCCTCAGGTTGAATCAGGCAAACTGTGATATGAATAAAAAATTGCCCAACCTTCCTTTTATGCCCATCAGATCCACCCACTCATTCCGTTTGGAATGGCGTGTTTCAGCTCTTTGGTTTAACATTTTGGTTCTAAAGATTTACCTGTATTGTTAAACACGGTATACACTTCTATTCTAGTAATTGGATTTCAGAGGCCTTTCATCACATTTTATACCAGCAGTCTATTTCTATATCTGATTTTTGGAGAAGGAACTTTTTGATCAGTCAAGTTAAATTGTATTATATTATTAGGAGGGTGTTTGGTGGGGGGATTAAAATTAGATTTTTAGTAAATTGTGATAAAAATTTTTGAAATGTGTGGTTGAAATGTTGTGGGACCCATCCCCCATGAAAGATGTGGTTAATATTGATTGTTTGACTGAATTAAAATTAGATTTTAATCCGAACCAAACAGGGGCTTAGAAAGCACAACTAAATAATTAAGGACGCTAAATGCATGATTTTTAATAATCACTTACCTCTATGCTCTATTTATATGTTCATGTTAAGGGGAGGTGGTACTTGATAATCACAGGTGTCATTAAGTATGTCCTTTGATTGTGAAGACTTGAATGCTTGGGTTGTTTGCGCTTATGTTAATTTTTCCTTTTTGCAGGGTAAAGCATTGGATTCTTTGTCTGAAATTGATGATCTCGCCATCACATTTGCAAAGGTTAGTGTTGCGTTTTTTATATCACAAGTGTACGATATCGTGATAAGGAATATAATGGACATTTGAATCCGAATTATCGTTCCCACGAGAACTATACTTTAGACTTAATCTGTTTTTTCTAACTCTTATTTAATGAAAGTAAACAAATAAAGTACGGTAAAAGTTGTGAAAATTATTTTTCTTTTATGAACTAAATACCTAAAACTAATGGAAAGTATAAAAAGATTTCAAACACCGATTGATAGAAAATTGGAATACATAATGAATATTAGGGTAAAACAAATTCATCTAATGATCACCTTAATTCTTAATTCAAGATTCTAGCATAATGTAGTGTTCGGTCGAATTCTTCTATGGTATTCAATTTACCCCTCTCGAGTTCTCACTGGGCCTATTTAACTAATTCAATTATATCTTTCTATGCGAATTACCCTTTGTTAAACGAATTATGGTTATAAGAATTCCTATAACGACTGCAGTAATTAGTATAGGTATCTCTACACGTTATACTACTTTACCGGATTTTATTATACGGTCTAAATCTCAAAGTCACCTCTCGATTCGTAAGAGACTCACAAAATCATTAAATTATTGATCAGGTAATTTAATGTATTAAGCTCATAATAAAATCAACACATGAAAGAATAAACCACAGAGATTTTGGATTAAAGAATTAAGGGTCTCAAAAGACTACATTGTTCGCCCTAATTTAGAGTTTAGTTACACATAATGTGAAAAGAAAAACAAATAAATTAACTTAAATACATTACCGGATTATTGGAATAAAGATATGGAAAAGAATAAACTCTTGCACCAAGGTCTTCTTCCGCTTCCAATCTTTGCTTTGATCTTGAATCTCGCAATGAATTTCTTTATTTGATTTTGCTCTTCGATCTTCTATTTTTCAATGTGTGGAATTCCTTTATTAGTGCCTCCTTAAGTCTATTTATACTTCCCTGCACGTTCTTGGCCAATTTGGAGTCTTTTTCCAGGCTTCTCGCGGCCCGAATAGCAAAAACCCAAGTTGTGTGGTGCAACGCCTAGGCGCTAGGTTGGTCGTGCCTTACTGGAAATAATGAGTGTTCGGGCGCCGGCGCTGCCTTGCCACCATTCTACGTCTTTTTAAGTATTTTTATCATAACCTTTTCTCTCGATATCCGATTAAGGCGATACAAAATATTTTGGAAAGATGACTCCAAGGGCTACAACTTTGATAGAAATAGATCTTTTTCAATTCGAATGTTTACTGGGCCAAAAATGGGTCTCAATCTCCAACTAAAAATTTGGACATCCTTGCGCGGTTGAAAATTGATTTGTTTTCACTCCTTTTGATCTTTAGTTGTATCCATTTGACCTTTAGTATTCTTGAATCTTCATCGTGAGTTTCAACACAACTTTTGAGTATTTTCACTTTAGCCCCCAACTTTGGATCTTGCCATTTTTTGCTTCTTTCTTTCAATTTCAGTTCTATTAATTGAGTTTCACCTAATAACACATTATATAATAAATTAGGCTATAATTCTATTAAAAGAATTACGAAATATCATCAGTTAGTCTTCATATATTCAGAAAATTGTCACCATAGTTTCATAGAAGTAAATTAGTTTTGAATCTCAAATCTGATCGTCTGAGATGGTCTTTTCAATGTTTCATAGACCGGGGTTTCCTTTTAACAGTTCCCTTCCCCAACTCTCTTTGGACGGGTAGGGGGAGTTGACTTGGTAAAGATATTGGTCTCTACATTTAATCTTTCCCTTTCCAATACTTTTTATTCCTTTATTAACACATTATTGTAAAAAAAAAAGTTCTTTTTATATATTTTATTTTGTGGGATGACATTGATGTGGTAAATTATTGGTGGCTTTCATGTGTTTCATGTCCACCATGGTGCTAATATTCTGATAATATTGGCTTATAATTAGCATTTTTACCATTTTTAGATGAATTTGCTCATGGAATAGTAAATTAGCCTTTTAATCACCTACTGAATAGAAGGAATGTTATCTTATGCTATTTTTAATATATTTTAATGTTTCTAATACACAGTTGAACAGAGGTGTCAGTGAGCCTATTGGAGATCAGAGATCCAGAGGAAGTGAGTGCGGTAATATCAGATTATGCATGCCACTTGTGATTAATATATCCATTAGGGCCTTTTATGAATGCATTTGTCAACGTATCATTTAACTTTATCCTCTCGTCATGGATTTCTATCGTCTGATTATGTTGTTGGGCACTATAATCTTGACAGTCGTAATATGGTTGAACTCAAACAAAGCTTTAATTGTGAATGCATTGATATTGTTGCAGTATTTGTAAACCTATTTGTTTGAGATAATTATTTTTCTTAGGTGTATTTTAACGTCACTGTTATTCAGAGGCTGTTGCTATATATAGAAACCGATGGCTTGAAAAATTACTCTTCACGTTCGCTGTTTAATTTTTTTATCGATACTTAAGCATCAATTCCAGCATTGTGTGAGGCTTTCATTGGAGGCCTCAAAGATGCGCCTTAAATGCTATTTCTGAGGCTTGCATCTCGAGGCTAAGCCTCAGGGCAACTAACTCGTTTTGTCTGTTTGTCGTCTTTTATGGGCATTTATTACCAGCCTTAGCATTTAGGGCTATTTTTTACGGCCTAGAAGAAGAAGGAAGGGGGTAGACACTGTTGCAAGTGGAGTATGATAAGAAAAATTGAGAAGAAACTAATAGTAACAAAGAGGATGATTGGGAATCAAATAATTTGAAGATTCTATTAGTAGAGATGATGTAGGAGATTTCTGAGTTGTTCTATTCCTAGTAGTAAATTATAATTTTTTCACTCCATTTGTGACTTTATTATTTGCTACTGTATTGATACATTTTTTGTAAGTTTATGTTTTCATTATTTTATTAGTTAGTCCTCAGGCTTACACCTCAAAGTGAGGGTTATGCCTCGCGTCATAAAGGTAAAATGCCTCGATGTCCAATTATGCATTTTTAGATACTGTATGTTCGCCTCTTGGGGCTTCATAGAAAATCAAATCTCTTACTTGATGATTCACCCTGGACAGTGGTCAAGTTAGAAATTTAAGTTGGTAAAAGAAATGATATAACTAAGTATAGCTCATCTCATGTTATATTGCATAGGTTACTTGTCTATTTAGGGATATGAACCAATATCATCTAGACTTGATAAATCTAGTTCAATCAATTAAGCTCCAATGACATCTGTTTTTACATAGTACATATGTGCGCATTAACATGCAATCATAATCACATGTACTTATTCATGCATTATGTAATTATAGATTCACAGTTATACACATGATGACATGAAGTTCATCATCAAAATTCTTCAGAGAATGATATAGTTTCCAAAAGTAAATATTCTATGAAAATGAATTGTTTTTTAGTTTAATAGTTTCAAAATAATTTTCTTGTAGGATAGATTTGATTTCCTGTCATCCCTGTGAGCCCACACTACTGGTTTTCCTGCTGGGTTAACATTATCAGATGTGTAGCAATGATAGGATGATATCCTTTCTTAATTATTGTGTAATCCATCTTATTTATGAAGATTCCTGGTCCTTTATATTATAATTTCTTCTGCCTAATTATAAAATCCTTCTCTTAATACACTATAATCACCATGGGGGAATTGTTTTTGATAATGGAATTGAGTAATAATTTGATTCAAAGCTCAAATATTGTTTAGGAAGCTCTTTATATAAATCAGCTTGAGCTCAAGCTTGCGAAGTTTTAATTTGCTCTCTACTCATTTACCGCTGCTCTCTACTCATTTACCGCTCTAGAAAATTACAGCTATTCTCTACGGATATTTGCTGCAGAATTGATGTGCAAATAGTCCCAAGCCAAAATAAGTATCTTAACTTGCATTTGGTATTTTGCATGGTAATGTCACCTTTTAACTTCAGTTCTACGGTCCTAGTCTCCTAGAGGGATGGTTTCTGTTCGATTTTAAGTTGTGGCTCGGTATAATTACACGAGTATCCAAGTGCTGTGAGCAGTGGTTTTCACTCAATTTCTGAGTAAAATTATGTTTCGGCAAGAGAGTGGTAGATATCATATCTTCTGAATCTTTAATATTAATTCTAGATGACTGAATGATGATGTTATGATGGAATAACATTAGGGTCTTATAAAGTAAATTGTGGTCATCTAAAATTCATTAGCTTCTTCAATATTGCAGAGACTTGTTTAGGAACAGGATATGGATAACTGTATATGATATTTGAGCTAGTTGCTGGTGAATTAAGGATTTGATGTAATAAATTCTGATCATAATTTTGTACGCTGTGACCTAACACTTTGTGATCTAATCTTCTCTTACAGGAATATTAGATAAGCACCATTGATTTCTGGGCCTTTTATTATGAATTTTGAGTGAATGAGATGTGAAACTTTGATTGCTTTCGACGTAATTTATTATCAATGCCTCCTAAATTACCTTTGTTTAATTAACTTTCTTAGTTTGTCAATAATTATTATTAAAGCCCTAATCAATCCCAAATATAATCGAACATGAGTTCACATCTCATGAAACAGCATTGATATGCTTGTTAAAATGTTTGTGGAATTTCATGTCTTATTCTTGATCTTCAACAAGTCTGTAGCTTACGTGAACATGCAAGACACTCATGCTTGCCAACATTATTTCACAGTGACCTCTATGGTTCAGTCTTTATCCAAATGTTAAATTAATAACTTAAATGTACTGTATTCTGGAATTTCAAGTCATTCTAATGTAGATTTGATTTTTGTAATGTCAACTTTGAGAAGAAGTAAATTTTACTAAATAATCACTCCGAAATCAACCCATTTGACCAATCAATGCCAATTTTGAATCCGTGATATATAATTTGGGCAGCGGAAGTAGATATTGGATTAATTGTTGATCAAGTATTTCCGTTTTTGCTCATGTTACCATGTATTCCAGATTCATCTGCTGCTGAGCAGGCGCAAGAGGCAGGCTTTCCTAGGTGGTTTGATCAGAGTGCCTTTGATGCTGAAAGCGCTTGGGACAGTAAAGGATTGTTGCCAGAGCTATATTCCTCATCTGCACAGTCTATGGAATCCAAGTCTTTATACAGAGCATCTTCATACCCAGAGCCACCGCAGCAGCACTCACATCAAAACCAAGAGCAAAACCTACAGCAGCACTATAGCGAACCAATTCTTATTCCGAAATCACCATTCACTTCATATCCTCCCCCTGGAGGAAGATCCCAGCAAGCTTCACCAAACAGCCCATCTATCCACCCTAATTTTCCATTTGCCCCTGGTGGATATCAAATGCCAATTTCTTCACCCAATCTTCCTCCTTTTGATAACGTGCAGATTCAATTGAATGCCTTACCTAATGGGTCCAAGTTTGGTGCAAATTTTCCTCAGTCAACCCATGTGCTTCCAGTTAATAATCGGCTTCAGAATCAATGGCTGAACCCAAGTAGTTTACATCCTGGAGATCGTTCTAGCTTGCCACACAAGATGTTGCAACAGCATTTACCCCATCAGAATGGGTTAATGCCTCCACAACAGCCTTTGCAGCAGAACAGAATGCAGAGCCCATTTCAGCCATCCTATGGCCATTTATCAGGGTTGCAGTCTCAACATTTTAATACCCTCCTTCCTCCATCACCACCCATGATGAACAACTTCGACATGCTTGGGTTGGCTGAATTTAGAGATCAGCGAACTATTTCAATGCTGAAAAATAGGCAAGGGTTTTATCCTCAGCATGGTTCTGATTTTGGCAGCCAGAGGAGTGATAATGGGTGGCCAAAGTTCAAATCCAAATATATGTCAACTGATGAAATAGAAAACATTCTCAGGATGCAGCTTGCTGCTACTCACAGTAATGATCCTTATGTTGATGACTACTACCATCAAGCTTGTCTGGCAAAGAAATCTGCTGGTGCAAAGTTGAAACATCATTTCTGCCCGACCATATTGAAGGATATTTCTTCCAGAGCTCGTGCTAACAATGAGCCACACGCTTTTCTCCAGGTTGATGCTCTTGGGAGGGTTTCTTTCTCTTCAATACACAGGCCTCGCCCACTTCTTGAAGTTGCTTCCCCAAATTCATCTGGCAGTGCTAGTGCTGAACAGGAAGCGGTTGAAAAGCCTTTGGATCAGGAGCCAATGCTTGTGGCTAGGGTGACTATTGAGGATTGCATTTGCCTCCTCCTTGAAGTTGACGATATTGACCGATTCCTACAGTTTAATCAGCTACAAGATGGTGGGTCTCAGTTGAGACAGCGAAGACAGGTTCTGCTTGAAGGTTTAGCATCATCGCTTCAGCTTGTAGACCCCCTTGGCAAAAATGGCCACACAGTGGATTTGGCTCCTAAAGATGATCTGGTGTTCTTAAGGTTAGTTTCCCTTCCTAAGGGCCGGAAACTCCTATTGCGATACCTTCAACTTCTTACTCCTGGTGGTGAACTTACTCGAGTAGTCTGTATGACCATCTTCCGTCATCTGAGATTCTTGTTTGGCGGACTTCCTTCTGATCCTGGTGCCTCCGAAACAACTGTAAAACTCACTAGGACCGTGTCATCTTGTGTTCAAGGTATGGAGCTTAAAGCTCTTGCCGCATGCCTTGCATCAGTGGTTTGTTCAGCAGAGCATCCGCCTCTACGTCCAGTTGGAAGCGCAGCTGGAGATGGAGCTTCTGTTTTACTTAAATCTGTTCTTGAGAGAGCAACTCAGCTTCTGATGGATCCTAATGCTTCTGGCAGCTGCAGTATGACTAACAGGATGTTTTGGCAGGCCTCTTTTGATGCATTCTTTGGCCTTCTCACAAAGTACTGCTTTAATAAATATGACTTTGTTATGCAATCTTCCCTCACACGGGCCTCTCCAGCTGTTACTGGGTCTGATGCAGCCACAGCAATCAGTAAAGAAATGCCTGTTGAACTCTTACGTGCAAGTCTTCCCCACACAAGTGAGCAGCAAAAGAAACTACTCTTGGATTTTGCACAGCGGTCCATGCCCGTGCTGGGTCTTAGTAGTCAGGGGGGAGAAAGTGGTGGCTTGTGATTGTCTGTCTGCTGGTGCCTTATTGAGAAGGATTCACAAAAATAGATTTGCCATGGCAACTGTTTAGGGTGTCAGTATTCTTGTCATGCTGACATTGGTGCTTTATTGGAAGTTCTTCAGCGGGTGAATGAAGCCTGATTACATGAAAGATACCGGTTTTTGCTATAAAAAGTAAAATAATCCTTTTTAAGACACATTGACTGTGTATGTTTGTTACAGTGTAATCGTGTGTGTTTCACTTTCTTTGACGGGAGCTTATTTTGATGCTCTGTTGTGCAATATTTGTAGGAGACTGTAGAGAGAAGTAGAAACGTACAGTACAGAAAGATGTTTCCCATGTAGCTTTTATATTTCGAGGGGGTTGGGAAGGAGTTTTTGTTTTAATGCATCGGATGGACATCAGTTTTTTATTATTCTTTCTTGGCTTTTTCTCCCCTTCATCAGTCCTATCTTCTTAAACGAGGGAGGTAGTTGAACGGTGGAATTGGTAGAAATTTTGTTTCTGTTAAAAGTTCTGATGCATTGTAATTCTTGTTTTAAGTTTGTTTCTGTTTCTCTAGCAAGTTATATTTGCCTCTGGTGGACGCAAAGGTTGCTGGCTGAGTATATCAGCTATGCAAACGGAGTGGGATTGATTAACTGACTGTTTGCAATTTGTGGACACGGGGTCTATCTCTCTTTCGATCTCTATTATCATTTTTATGTGAAATAGAGGTATTTCATATAGAGCCTTGCGAGATTTGTTTTGGTGTGGCCTCTCTTTTTGATTCAATAACTTTGGCCCCATGACCTAGTTTTATTGCGAAATGTGCAAGTATGAGAACCTGTCAGTTACGTGATTTACATAGAACCATTTCAATGGGATTGTCGAATCAGCTAGACAGGCAACTTCGCTCTTGAGAAAGTCGAACTGAGCCAGAGCGAACCATTTCGATGAGATTGTCATCCAATGTGTCAAGCTCACCCGAATTGCATAGACCGTGTCTATGGTATATAGTGGCTAAATAATTTGCTGCAGCTTCAACCAACTTCCACATTGTAAAAACAGTTTGCAGTCTGGATTATTTTCACAGACAAGTATCTAGAAGAATCCAAGCAAGCCCAATAACATTGTTCATGAAGGTACTTTATGAGCCAAATTCAGCAAGCCAACGAGCTCTATTCATAATTGCACTCGTCTGCATCCAAATTATCCCATAGCTAAAACTGGGCTCAGACAATTGATTGGAACAGAACCAATTAACAAGTTTAACAAGTTACTACCAACTCAAGTAGACCTTGATGGTTTGTAAATGGCTATAACCAAAAAATTCAACATTTCAGCTGGTTTGCCATGGTATTGTGTTGTAATTGTGGCTCCGATTGCATGACATTATTACGGTAAATGAGATGACACAACTTTGTATTTTCTTGAGTCCAGAAGATGATCAATTTTTTGGGTCGGGAATAATCATTTCAGTCATGGCAAAACCAACAATAATTTCTGAATTCATCCAATAACACACAACGAACACCTTCCATTCATAAGAAGGGTCGCAAATTATGTTACCATCATATTAATTTGAATCATATATAAATTCTCCTAAAACATCAATAAAAACAGCGGTCACAACTACGTTATAAACTTATAGGAGACATATTGAGATGCACATTCGAAAGTCACATATTTCACGAATCTTCGGGAACAAGAATACAAATAAGTTGACAATCTCAAATATAATTTCACTTAGGCGTAGCAAAATTATCGTCAGAATTCGTGTTTTACGAAGAAGATGTAGACGGAATATATAAGAAAATAAATAACGAATCAAGGATGATTGAAGAATTAGGGACTTTCATTTATTGGAAGAGAGATTCACTGGCCTGATGTTTCAGTTTCAAAGAATATAAACAGGTCCCAGCCTAGTTTTCTGATAAATGTGTGCTTACATTATTTATGCATAAATAATTCATATCTGCATAAACTTTAATTTGGATTGAAATTCATCTGTTTTGACTTTTGATATTGTTATCACAAAATTTAAATAAATAAATTAGTCCCCTTTAATTAGCATGTTAACATTTTAGATAGAATGATCCAAAAATTTTAAATCAAGTTGGTTTAACATTAATAAATTTATGAAATCTCTAAAATTATTCAGGATTCAGAGAGACTAATTCGACATATAATAACAAGGAGGTTAATGTTTCTTGGCCAGGCTCAAAGTCAGACCCAAAAATCGAGGGGGGCATGTGTCGCCCCCCTATTGGAGGGAGGGCTGACGTCAGTCACCATATCCCTCATCCATGTGCCATTTACCATTCCTAATAAGACAATGCAGGGCGGGCCACGGGCGGAGAATTTTGCCATCTCTAAATATGCACATGATAGTGTTGATTTTGTAATGATTATCAAATTATCAATAGTTAATTTCAGAAATGATTACTGAAGTTTGTGCAAATTTTAATTTGATCCGTAGTTCTAACTCATTTAGTCACTAAAGTTAATTGATATATATATAACATTATATCACTTATTAAAACTGTGACCTAATTGCAACTAGGATGAAAGTTTAGTACTTCGGTTGCTATTAGGGTAAAAGTCCAGTGGCATCTAATTTTATTAATTTGCGGACACATTTGCATTTTATTAGTTTTAATGGATATTTCGGTGAATTTCGATAGGCATGCCAATGCAAGTTAAATGGAGTGGCACGATCGCTTTTAATTAAAGTTTAATGGTTTGATTGATTTGTTCCAAATTGAAGTTCGATGACATGATTGTAACTGGGTGAAAGTTCAATGATGTCCAACGTAATTAACCCAACCCGATTTTATTGTATTTTTAAAAAAAAGTATGCACTAACATATCCACACGTGTGCAAAATATAGATGGGACGAATCTTTAGCTTGTGCGTAAAACCTTCTTTGACAAGTGACAAGAGATTGTGTATTAGTGCATTATGCGTCGTCCCATTAATCTATTTTGCTATGTTAAGAAAGCACTTGGGAAGCAAGGTGTATTGAAGATCTTTTGTACTCTTTCCTCAAAAAACAAAGGTATCAACGATCATAAAGATGTGTTGTTTAAGATAATGGTCCAAAAAGTTTGCAAATAAGACACTGTCATTTGTAAGGTTGCTTCTTGGTCAAATGTAACAACTGCTGGTGGCATTAGAGTACACTTGGCTATTTAACACGGGCGATTTTTTGTGCGGCTAGAAAAGGGAGATTGTGGACAAGTGGAATTAAGTTCTTTTGCTCGAAAAAATTACCACATTGATTGACATACACTCACATGGACATGGAGTCGCTTGGGATCCATGTGAATAATTTTTTTTTAAAAAAAGTGCTCACATATAGTGAGTGTGCTGTCAGGGAGGGCGGGTGTCAAACCCTTCCCTTTGGGACAAGTAATCTTCTGTTAGAGGTTCATATTGATTACGTTAATGATCCCCAAATGTTGCGAGTAATTATGTTAATAATTACTGAAGTTATTTTCTTCTTGTAATGATCGACAAAGTTTCTAGATATTAAAAAAAAAAGATCAATCGGTAAAAAACTTATCGTTAAATCATTCATGGCGCCATTAAATCTTTGTTTGATCTCATTTCTTTTCAAAATACATTTTTTCTACCAACATTTTTCAATAAAATAATATTACACGTAAATCCAAAATATTTCTTTTTTTTTTTAACTTCACATTTTTCATCAATCTACTATTCCAAAATGTATTCTACACTAAAAATGGAGTTCAAACAGGCCCTAAATACCAACTTATCACCAAACAATGTTATTTATTACGTCAAATCGATAAATTGATGAGAGAAAATGTAATGCAACTTTAGT
>CAIGRL010119368.1:0-20306 GCA_903798325.1 Fraxinus xanthoxyloides | reverse complement strand
GTCTTCTTCGTAGATCTGCTCATTTATCATTTTGTATCGTCTCTAGGCTTCATCTTCTTTGTCATCACAAGTTTATCGATCACATCCAATTGGACTCGGCAAGATCCCAAGTCTTTCATCACCTGCATGCAGTGCGCTCACCCTTTGTGTAAGATATCTAAAAGCGGAGTATGCATCGATTTGCTGCAACGACACGCCTATAAAATTGAAGTTGAGATATGTAGTTGTTAAGGATTTCCAAGTCATCTCTCACGTCATCCAACACGTGCCAAATAACGCAGACATACGAATTGAATCCATATGTCACGTGGTGGACGAACTAGATTCATCCGCCTCACGACAGATTCTGAGGCCTGCACTCTGCATCACTTTGTTACAACTCAAACGAATTGATCAATATTGCTCACTGAAACTACATATAAAGTTATTGTCACTTCCGCCACAACCACTTCACTTTGACCCTATGTACTAGAAGATCTTTTATGAAAAGATCTCAAGAATCAAATCTTTGAGACTGATTGATGGCACACATGGCCGATGCCAAAGCGTCAAGTTATAAATTACTATATCAGTGGACATTAATTAAACTGCCCACCTATGGATTGACAATTGACGCCTAAGGATAGTCTACCCTAGATTCAAAGTCATGTGCCCCATATCCAACGGTTCTTCTCTTATCTCCTCTTTTATAAACACTCACACCTACACTATAAAAGGGATGATCTTTGCCTTATAGAGATACGTACAAGCATTTTAAATTGAGAACCGGGTTTCGGTGATTACCATTGGACATCTGAAATTCAATTTATCAACTCAATGACTTGATTGTTGGAATGCTCATGACCGCTTCCACTCCTACTGAAAAAGGCTACGAGCAACAACAGTGTGTTACTATGCATAGGAAAGAGCTTACGTAGAATTCATATCTGTTGGCCGCGTGGTTGTGTCACTTTTTAGGGTCAACAAATTGGCATTATCTGTAGAAAATTGTTACTATAACCTTGAGTATCCCTGTAAAGAAAAAGCTTACAGAATAACAGCTTGGCCTCTTCCTTGAAAAAGGAGTTGTTCTTGAAGAAAGAATAAGTGGAGGCCCCAAAGGAAAAAATTGGAGTCTCACCAATTTTCTCTTGAAAGAAAGAGTGTGCAAGCCCAAAAACAATGGGTTCAAGCAATGAAGATGTGAATCCGAGGAGAGAAAGAGAGGTCTATGAAAAAGAGATCCTCCAGGACAATGTTACCCACCAAAGGTCCCCCCCACTGCCATCGTAGGGAAGTAAGAACAACGACACGGTTAACTACTGAGATAGTCCATATGACTATCAACATGAGAAGCATTGCAACCCAAAATACGGCTATGCATGAACTCCCTATGCAAGCCCAAAATCAAAGAGGCTCCCAAATACCTCAGGGTAACCTACAGTCAGCCTGGGACCAAAACCATGCAGACATGGGGCAAAGCTAGGAACACATTCAAGTCGACAAAAAGAGGCTATAGTGGAAGGGGAAGTGAGGGTATCTATCTCCTCCAACTACGTTTCCGAGCGCCTTACCGATAACGCTCAAGTCGGGGAGGACAACTTTTCCCCGAATTATGAAGAACGGCTCCAAAGGTCCATAAGTGTGTTTGATCGGATCGAACGAATGCCTATGGATAGGAATCAATCTGCCCATCAAACAAGCCAAATATCACAGGTCCCTCTATCCAGTATTAGGGAAGAGAGATGAGGACCGATGAAATGAAGAAATTAAGGAGAGTTGTCCAAGCACTCGCCTCGTTACTTGGTAGATGAAAATGATTTTGATGGACCATGCCACCGTTATGAGCTTGTTGACGATGATAACAAACTTCCCTTCTCCAAAGAACTTCATAGTTTTCCCATGCCTTATAATTTTGTGTCTCCTAAAATTCCTAAATATGAAGGAAAAGGTGACCTTGAGAAACACCTCAGTAAATATAAAACATAGATGAGACTCAGAGGCGCATCACTAGCTTTGAAATGTAGGGCTTTTCACTTATCGTTGGGCGGAGCAACCGAAGTGTGGTATGGCGGATTAATCCAATCAGCATCCGAAGCTGGCCCTACCTCAAAAGGCATTTTTGAACCAATATTTGTCTAAAATAGACGGAGAAGCACCGATCCAGGGCCTGCAAGATATGAGGTGCTTAGCAAGGGAAACACTAAAAATTACCTAGCTCGTTTCGCTTATGAAATAACTTATTGCGAACAAGTTATGGACAAAGAAGCCATCTCAGCTCTAAAAGGAGGACTCAATATGAACATGCTATTTTGGAGAGACGTTTGATGAAAAACCTTACTACTTATGACGTGCTGGTAGAAATGATAAGAATTGAGATTTTCAATGAAGAGATGATTGACCATTGAAACGAGTAGCACAGGGACTTTTCCCTCTCCAAAAGTAGATGGACAGAGGGCCTACGTCGCATTTGGTAAATCAACAATGGACTCAAGGTAGGCACACCGTAGCCCCCAATTCGGGACAGGCACTAGCCATGGAAACTTTGAATGGTATGCCTACATTGGCTTACAAAAACATTAGATTCTGTGGTAACGTGGGAGCCGGAACATCTAGAAGATCTTCCAATCCTAGAAATAGAAGAAGAGGCGGAGGACCTAGAAATAGGCCCTTTGAAGAGGTACAACCTAATATACCTTTCACTGTTTCTATGGCCACGATACTAGTGAATGCTGAGAGGCCTCCTGCTCCGCGGAAAAGAGCAATCCTCGTGATAGGAGGGAAGTCACCTTCAGGATGGTGCTATAAGTCCGAACTCACCAAGGAGAGATGAGACAAGGCAACATTCACTTTACATGGCGTAAATGACGATCGAGATAGGCCTAGAGGTGGACAACGATAAAGGAGAGGCCATCCTGTTGCAACTGAGAGCATGCTCATTCGGGAGATCGACACGATTATTGGAGGACCGTATATATGAGGTGAATTTCAAAACCCATAGAAGAATTATACTAGGGAGGTAAGGATCGCCCTTGGCTAACTACACAGTGAGGGGTGAGATCTGTAGAGGCCATCACATTCACTCCGAAAGACGCGGCAGGTGTACACTATGCTCATTGCGATACGTTAGTAATAAGAGCTATGGTGGCTCGAAATGGACTGAAGCGCATTCTTATAGACAACGAAAGTTCGGTGATTATATTCTTTGGCTCTGCTTATGATAAAATGATAGTGGATCACAAACTCACTCCTATGAATGCTCCCATATATGGATTCACTGGAGATAGCATTATTCCAAAAGGAAGAATCACCTTGGCTGTCGAAATGGGGATGCCACCTCTTACGGCTAACCATCTCATGGAATTGTTGGTGGTCGACCATTGATCTGCATATAACGGAGTGTTAGAGTGACCAACCTTAAAAGAGTTGTGGGTCGTAACCTCCATCTATCATTTGTGCATGAAGTTTCCTACCAAGCAGGGAATAGTTGCTATTTGTGGTGATCAGATGGGGTCAAGGGAATGTTACCTCAACTCTACGAAGAAGGCTGAACCCTGTTGTGTTAATATGGTACTTCTTGATACTGAAATGACTGACTCTAGACCCCAGAACAAGGGAAAGATGTTGAGATGGCAGAAGTCCTTGAAAAGGTTGTTCCTGAAGAGGCGACGTTGGACGAATTGGACCCCCAAATCACCAAGTTGAAGTCACAAACCGCCCCAACGAAGGAGTTAGAGAGTTTTCCTGTAAACCCTCAAGATACCACCAAAGCCCTGTGGGTAGGAAAGGCTTGAAAGATGAAGCGAAGGAGGAGCTGAAGAACTTTCTACAAAGAACTTTGATGTCTTCGCATGGAATCATGATGATATGATATGAATAGACCCTGAAGGTTAGTTATCATCGCTTAAGTTTATGAAGCCTAAACCAAACCGCACAGGGGTAGAAGAGGAAAGCATTCAATGTAGAGAGGTATGAAGCCCTGAAGGAGGAGGTTGAGAGTTGAAAAAAATGGTTTCATCAGAGAAGGCACCTATCCGAAATGGATATCCATTCCTGTGTTAGTAAAAAAACACAATGACAAATGGAGAGTATGCATTGACTTCTCCAACCTCAACCAGGCCAACCAATAGGATAGTTTTTCACTCCCTCGGATAGACCAGCTATTAGATTCTACTTCGGGGCATGAACTACTAAGTTTCATGGATGCTTATTCAGGTTATAACCAAATTTCCATACACACGACGGACGAGGATAGCACTTCTTTTATCACAGATAGATAGTCGTATTGTTATAGGGTGATGACCTTTGGACTAAAGAATGCTAGAGCTACTTACCAAAGATTGGTAAACAAGATGTTCTATGAGTATATTGGCAAAACAATGAAAGTTTACGTGGACGACATGTTGGGTAAAAAGCCCCCATGCAAAGGATCATAGAAACACTTGGATGCCGCTTTCCAAATTCTGAGAAGATAAAGAGTGAGGCTGAATTCCCTCAAATGTGCCTTCGACGTGGCTTCTGGTAAATTCCTTGGGTACGTTGTGAAACAGAGAGGAATTGAGGCAAATCTAGAAAAAAAAAATCAAGGCTTTGGTTGAAATCCCCAGAAGCCTAAGGAGGTGCAAAGACTCACGGCAGGGTGGCGACACTTAATCGTTTTATCTCCAAGGCCACGGAAAATTGCATCCCATTCTTTAAAATTCTCAAAGGGAGAAAAATGTTCTTGTGGACACCAGAGTGTGAGGAAGCATTCCAAGCGCTGAAAATTCATATCAGACAACCTCCTCATATCTAAACCCAAGGCGAGCGAGCCCTTGTTGCTTTATCTAGCGGTATTTGACAATTTTATCAGTTTAGTTCTTATAATGGAAGAGAATACACACCAGCTGCCTGTTTATTATATAAGCAAGACCTTATTACTGGCAGAGATGCATCACCCGAACATGGAGAAGCTCACCATTCCCTTGATCATTTCATCTTGAAATTTAGGACCATACTTTCAAACTCACAGTATTAATGTGCTGACGAACTTTCCACTTAAGCAAGTCCTTCAGAAGCTAGCACCTCATGAAGGATGTTAAAATGGGCAGTTGAGCTTAGCGAGTTCAATATAATGTACAAACCAAGGACCTTGCTTAAAGGTCAGTCTCTTGTAGACTTTGTTGCTGAGTTTATCAAAGTTCCTAAAATGGATGTGAATATGGAACCGACGGAACCTCCCACCCGAAATCTCTTCATTGATGGATTATCGGGAGAAGCCGGTTCGGGGGCTGATGTAGTGTTGGAAAGCCCCGAAGATCACGCGTTGTAAGGTTTGGATTCAAGGCATCAAACAATGCGGCTGAATATGAGGTATTCCTAACTGGCCTTCGTTTAGCAAAGGAAATGCAAGTAAGGAAGTTCCTAATCAATAATGACTCGCAATTGGTGGTAAGCAGATCAATGGCAACTTTTCAGCTAGAGATAAAGTATGGCAATGTACCTCAAATTGGTCACGAACTTCCTCCCCAACTTTGAAAGATTTGAATTGATACAAATTCTCCATCTTGAAAACATCCACGCCGATGCTCTGGCAAAATTGGTTAGCGGTAAGGATTCAAAACTCCTCAAAGTCATTTCCATTGAGCGTTTGCCGAACTGTCAATCGTAGGAGGAAAAGAAGTGATAGAGATCTAGGGTACACCGGCTTGGATGCAACCCATCATCGCATTCCTCAAAGAACAAACTTTGCCTAATGATAAAGTTGAGCTTACCGGTTTAGGAGAAGGGCAGCTCATTTAACTATACAAGATGGTGTGATTTTTAAATGAGGCTTGTCATCCCCCTTCCTTAGATGTATGGGGGAAGGAAGAAGCGATCATAAGGAAAATCCATGAAGGAGTATGTGGTAATCATTCTGGAAGACCAAGTGTGATAAGTGCCAGTATTTTTCCAATGTGAAAAAATGGTCATCTCATGAGCTCACGGTGATATCGAGCTCATAGCCATTTGCCAAGTGGGGGGTTGATTTCATAAGACCACTCCCGAGAGGAAGGGGGAGTGCTTGCTTTGCCATTGTCGCAATCAATTACTTTACTAAATGGGTCGAAGCAGAGCCCTTGGCCAAGGTAACTGAGGCAAACACTTCTAGATTTCTTTGGAAGAATGTCATATGCAGATTCGGTATTCCTCATTTTATCATATCAAATAACGATACACAGTTCAACAATAAGAAGGTTAGGGATCTGTGCAACGAGCTGGAATTAAGAAACATTTCTCATCACTTCATCAGCCCAAGCTAATGGCCAAGTTGAAGCGGTCAATAAAACCATTAAACACACTCTCAAAAGGAACTTGGATGCTTTAAAGGTAGCCTAGTTGATGAACTTCCTCCATGTTCTCTGGGCCATACGCACCACAACAAGACTACAACTGGAGAAACTCCGTTCTCCATGACTTGCAAAGCCAAGGCCTTGAGCTAAGTAGAGGTTGGAATACCTTCGCCTCATTGCATCCACTTTGATGAAGTGACTAATGATGAACTTAGGAGAAACGAGCTCGAATTCCTTGAAGAAAGGAGAGAAGGTTCTCAAGTCAGGCTCGTCACATACCAATGCAAGATGGCTCCTTAATACAACGCCAAAGTGAAGAAAATGACCTTTCGCATAGGACACTTAGTACTCTAGAAAACTTTTCTATCCTTAAAGGAGCCAGGAACAAAAACATTGGGGCTAGTTGGGAAGGGCCATATAGCGTTACAAAGAGGTGCAACTTGGCACCTATAGGATTGAAAACTTAGAAGGAAGTTGATGCCTCACCCTTGGAACATTGAGCATCCAATGAGATATTATCATTAAGGGAACTTTCAGAACGATGTGACTTTAACGATGTAAATAGTTTTTGTAAATGAAATGAATCAATTGTTACTTCTCTATTTTCCCTACGTAACACTCTTGGAGATGTGCATGATGCCTCCTATGGAGCTACATCTGTCGAGGATATTCACTTCGTTAGAAGAGACGTGATAAGTGTGTTATTACACACTTATTTTACTATTAAAACATGAAAAAAATTTGGTTAATATGTTGGAATGTGGCTTAATTCTATGCAATTTATGTTTTAAAGGACAACATGATGTATGTAATAATATTAGGAAGAAATAAGGAAAAATGAACCAAAATGAAAGAAAATGAAGGTTTAGGTACTAAATCACAAATATTCAAAATTTGGTTCAAAAGGCTAAATGGGGATTTGAAAGAGTTGAAAGCTAATTGGTTGAAGACAATAGGGTTTGGATGAAGAATTGGAGAAAAGAATACAAAAATAGTGAAAAATGGCAAAATTCAATGTTTGAGGACCAAATTGCAAATACTCAATTGTTGATTCGGACCACAAGAAGATACTTTGAATATTGGTTGGAGACAATTGATGTAATTGGAAGTCAAAAAGGAATGGAATATGATCAAAATGTTATCAAGATCAATTTTCAATTCGCACAAAATATATTCTAGATTTTTAGCCGAAAATTGAGACTCATTTTTGGCATAGTAAACATCCAAATTGGAAGAAATCTATTTCTATCAAAGTTTTATCCCTTTCACTTACATTTTCAAATCACTTTGAATCGTATAAATTGGATATCGAAAGAGAAAGTTATGACAAAAACAAAAAATCTGCCCGCAAATGCAACTTTCCTTATTCAATTGTATCTCTTTTAGAGACCAATTTGGAAGTGATTTTCATCCAATTTTTGACTCCTACAAATACTCTTTTGGAAACCAATTTGGCTCAAGAACTCCATGAAGAACTAAACAATTTGGTGAAGCAATGGTAAAACTAATTGGAACGTCTTTTATTTATTAATTTGTTATTTTTCTTCTTAAACAATTCTAGGTCTAGATTTTTTCTTTATAAATTTATTTTGAAGTTGGTTTAACTCTTATTAGATTTTTCATAGACATTAATCACGTTTTTTCTATTGAACCATCAAAATACTTGTTGAATTTCAATTTCATTTATTTTATTGGTGTGATTATTTATTGCCTTATGCTTGATGTATGCAGACGATTTATAATCCGTTTTCAATAAATAATCGAGGGGAATTGTTAGAGAAAATCTAGATTCTAGGGTTACATTTGAATTAAATTAATTTTCAACGATAAATCTTCCGATTAGAGTGTCAGGATGAAAGCATCTAATTGAGGAATTCCGACGCTTTATAGTTTTAACTCATTGATTTTAATTTTATTACTCGATCTATTGATATTTAAATTTTATTTCGAAAAACAAATCATTTTCAAACAATTCATGAAACACCCTAATTTGTTGAACCCTTGAGTATTTTTCCATCTCCCTGCGGAATCGACACCCTAAAGTATGCTACAATTATAGCGTTATTCTTTGGAGGTAATCAAATTTTGACGTTGTTGCCAGGGAGATGGTACCAAACACTAAGGGATCGATTGGAAAGGGTGACATCATTCATTTACTGTTGTTTTCATTTAATTTAATTTTCTTATTTGTTATTTTTACTTTATTCTCATATAGTTCTATTTTTTTCATGTGTTTTATGATTAGGGATCAAGACGAGCAAAGAAGCTCTATAGAAGGACCTTTTCCTGTTTTTGGATTTCTTTCAAATCATATCTTTGGTACTGCATCTATTGCCACGAACACCACACTACACAACACCATGACTAATAGTGAACATGGTGATATGCATTTTAGGACTTTACAAGATTATCTTCACGCCACAGGCACATCTACGTCATCATGCATAATGTTTCTACCTAATATTTCACGTATGAATCTTAATATGAGAATGATTCAACTTCTTCCCGATTTTCGTGTCGAAAATGAAAATCCATACTTGCACATTAGGGGATTTGAGGAGGTGGTAGCAACCTTCCACAATCAACATGGTACACGGACACAGTCAGTATTAAATTTTTGTCATTTTTACTTAAAGAAAGAGCAAAAAGTTGGTTGTATTCCTTGAGACCACGTTCAATTGGAACTTGGGTTGAAATGACTCAAGCATTCTTTAATAAATATTTTCCTCACCATAAGACTAGTGTCCATAAGAAGCAAATCTCATCATTCACTCAAAAGGATAGTGAGATCTTATACTAAGCTTGGCAAAGATATAAAGAACTACAATCCCTTTGCCTCCACCACGGTTCTCAGAGTTGATGTATCGTGAGCTATTTCTATGAGGGATTAACACCTAGGGAATGTCAATTCATAGAGATGATGTTTAACAGCAAATATATACAAAAAGATCATGATGAGACTATAGAATACCTAGATGACCTAGCGGAAAAAGCTCATACTTGGACTGGACCTAGCGCCACTGAGAGTACCAATCGATCATGAACCACAAAGAATTCCACTAGCACATGTATCTATCATCTTAGGGAGGAGGACAGCCTTAGAGTTAAAGTGGAAGTCCTCAGTAGAGAGCTAGAAACCCTACGTGTTATGGACTCAAAATTTGCACGATTTTGAGTCTCTAGGATCCTGTTTTGTGTGGTGGAAGTGATCATCTAGTGCCGAGTGTAGTATGTTTGCTAACATGAGGGGAGTTTATGAGGAACACTGTAACGCCTTTGGCACATACAAAAAGCCATATGCTACCATTCTCTGAAATGTACAATCCCGGGTGGTAGAATCACCCTAACTTCAGCTGGAAATCTAGAAACCAACAACCTGTACAACCATCTACAGCCTTTAATGTACCTTCATATCAACCCGCAACCTCTAGGTACTCCTTAGAAGACACCTTCACGCTTTTATAGGGGTACACTGTAAGACAAATCAAAAGTTTGAGACTATGATTACTCATGTAGTTGAGGAAAACAAAGAGATAAAAAATCATATGTCTAAGTTGACTAATGCCATAGCTGTAGGAGAGCATGGAGAATTCCAAGTCAAGCTTAACCAAATCCTAAAGGGCAACATATGTCACAAACCTTAAGATTGGAAGAAAACAACCTTAGGGAAGTGAATGCCATAACCAATAAGATCAGGGAAAATCATAAAACCAATCCCCAAGCTTACGAAACCTTAAAAAGAGTCTAGTGAGTCTAAAGAGAGCGGACTTAGTAAGGAAGTGGTGGAAAACGCGATTAGAGTACCTCTCCCTCAAGCTCTTAAGCCTACATCAAAGTTTGTCAGTCAATATAGTGAAATCCTAGAACATCTCAGGGACAGTGAAAATCAATCTGCCTCTCTTATATGTGATTTCTCTGGTTCCTGCATGTCTTTAAGGACTTGTGCACTATGAAGAGAAAGTACCATGTCAAGAAAATTACTTCTTGACTGAACAAGTGAGTGCGGTGATTGAACAAAATATCCCACCGAAGTATAAGGACCCCAGTTGTCCTACTGTGTCATGTGTCATTGGAAACCATGAGTTTGCACAAGCTCTTCTTGATTTAGGAGCGAGTATGAATCTCATGCCTTATGCAATTTACTTGTTGTTAGGTTTAGGTGAGATAAAATTGACTTTCGTGGCCTTATAATTGCTTATAGGTGCACTATTAGGCCTAGGGGGTAATCGAGGATGTATTGGTCCAAATTGACAAATTTTACTATCCTGTTGACTTCTTGGTTTTGGATGTAAATGTTACTTCCAAAATCCCTATCATTCTTGGTAGACATTTTCTTGCTACAGCTAACGCTCTTTTAAATTGTAGGAATGGTCTAATGAAGCTTTCTTTTGGGAACATGACTTTAGAAGATAATATTTTTCAGATCACAAAGCAACCACAAGAGGATGATGAGTGTTATCAAACATTCATGATTGACACACTCATTCAGGAGCAAACACCGGCTTCGATCCTCTAAACTCATTTCTCTTAAATTCTGAAATCTCAGCTGGTTTTGATGATGAGTATACTAACATTTGGTTGTGTTTGCAAAATTGCAGGGTTACAGAGCATCACCATAGCAGCCCAAGTTTGAAGAGTTGCCAAAAAGGACTGAAGGATATGAGCCATCAAGCATTGAGAGTCCTAAACTAGAATTGAAACCTCTGCCTCCAGGACTAAAACATGAATTTCTCGAACCAGGTAATACCTTCCCTGTAATTATTTCTTCGGAATTGAATGCATGGCAATGTAAGCAACTATTGAACATTCTGAATGAGGATCGATCTACATTAGCTAGACTATAGCTGATATTAAAGGTATTAACCCTTTAATTTGCTCACATAGGATTCATCCAGAAGAAGGAAACAATCCTAGGAGAGACCCACAACGCAGGCTAAACCCCACAATGAAAGATGTAGTGAAAAATGAGGTGCTTAAATTGTTAGATGTGAGTATCATTTACCCTATCGCGGATAGTAAATGGGTTAGTTCTACACATGTAGTTTCTAAAAAGTCAGAAGTCACGGTTGTGAAAAATGAATTAGGTGAAATGGTTCCCATAAAATCAGTGATTAGTTGGCGCATGTTAGGAAACTAAATGCTGCCACCTATAAGGATCATTTTCCTTCCCCTTCTCTAGAACAAATCTTGGAGCATGTGGCTGGCTATCCTTTTTAAAGTTTTCTTGATGACTTTGGTTACAATCAAATTGAAATTGCATTAGAGGACCAAGATAAGACCACATTCACTAGCCATTTTGGCATTTATGCCTTTTGTAGGATGCCATTTGGATTTTGTAATGCTCATAGAAGTGTTCATGGATGACCTGACTGTGTTTGAAACTTCTTCTGATGCATGTCTATTAAATTTGAAGATAATTTTGACACGATATGAGGAAAAATGCTTAGTTTTAAATTGGGAAAAGTGTTATTTCATGGTACCTTCAAGAATTGTCTTAGGGCATGTGATTTCTTTAGAGAAATAGAGGTTGACAAGTCTAAAATTGAACTAATATCTAAATTGCCCATACCTAAGACCGTAAAAGATGTTAGATCATTTTTAGGCTATGCAGGTTTCTAAAGAAGGTTTATACAAAACTTTTCATCTATCTCTAGACCATTGTGTAACCTTTTAAATAAGGATGCTGCTTTTGACTGGACTTCCGAATGTCAAGCTACATTTAAAACACTGATTGACAAACTCGCTTCCAACACCCATCATGCAACCAATTGATTGGACACTACCATTTGAAATCACGTGTGATGCTAGCGACTATGCGGTAGGTGCAGTTCTTGAGCAACGTAGAGAAGGTAAGTCTTTTGTGATTTACTATGCTAGTAGAACTCTTAACACTGCTCAAATGAAATATTCCACTACTGAAAACGAGTTACTAGCTGTAGTTTTTGCGCTTGATAAGTTTAGATCTTATTTGATTGGTTCCCCCATTACAATCTTCACAGATCATGCAGCCCTTAAGTACCTTCTTACAAAGAAGGATGCTAATGCGCGATTAATACGGTGGATCTTACTTTTGTAGAAATATGACATCATCATTAAAGACAAGAAGGGAGTGAAGAATGTGGTGGTGGACCACCTATCAAGGCTAACTTTTGAGGATAACACGATCACATTGCCAATCAGAGATGAATTTTCAGATGAGAATTTATTTTCTGTTTCTTCTCTACCATAGTTTGCTCACATTGTGAACTATTTGGTTGTAGGTGAGTTTCCTGCAGAGTGGAGCGCACAAGACAAGAGGAAATTCCTGGTTGAGGTATGTAATTTTTATTGGCACGATCTATGTTTATTTAAATATCGCCCCGACCAAATTTTGAGACGTTGCGTCCCTGATGAGGAGATACCTAGTATGCAAAATTTTTGTCATACCCAATCATGTGGAGGCCACTTTTCTATTAAAAAAACTGCTGTAAATGTGGTTTATACTGGCCTACTTTATTTAAGGACACTAATAATTACTGTAGATCTTGTGATAGATATCAAAAAAGGTGCTTTGTCCCGGCATAACATGATGCCCCTAAATCCCATTTTAATAATCGAAATATTTGACTGTTGGAGAATTGATTTCATGGGACCGTTTCCACCCTCTTTTGGTTATTTATATATTATTGTGGCAGTTGATTACGTGTTTAAATGGGTAGAAGTATCAGCTTGTAGGGCTAATGACAATAAAATGATTGTTAAATTTTTGAAAGAAAATATTTTGTCTCGGTTTGACACACCACGTATTATTATTAGTGATAGAGACACACACTTTTGCAACCATTCATTCAAAGCACTGATGAAAAAGTATGAGGTCATTCATAAAATCTCTACTGCTTATCACCCCAAACTAGTGGACATGTAGTATTGGCTAATAGGGAAATTAAATAAATTTTGGAGAAAATGGTGAACCCTAATCGTGAAGATTGGTCCTTAAGACCGAACGATACACTTTGGGCTTACCGTAGGACTTTTAAGACTTTCCTAGGCATGTCACCATATTGTCTTATTTTTGGAAAGCCTTTCCTTTTATCGGTAGACTTTGAACACCGAGCCTATTGGTCTACTAAACGTTTTAATTTCGATCTAGAAGATGGTGGTAAGTTTAGAAAATTTCAATTGAATGAGTTAAAAGAATTGAGGAATGACGCTTATGAGAGTTTTGGAATCTATAAGTTGAAAATGAAAGTTTTTCATGATAAAAACATTCTTAGAAAGACATTGGAACAAAATCAAAAAGTTATACTTGTATGATTCTAGAGTTCACAAGCACCCACAAAAACTTTGTTCTAGGTGGACTGACCCTTTTGTGGTGAAACAAATTTTCGATAATGGAGCTGTTGAAATTGAGGATCCTAATGATGGTAAGTATTTAAAGTGAATGAGCAGCGTCTTAAGATCGTTTATGGTCAACAGGTGGCTATGGTGGGAGAGTTTCCTCTTACAAACCCCGTTTACAATCCTCGACATTCCTCAAGTATACTTTTCACTTTTTTTGTATATTAGTTTTTTTAGGTTTCTTTTCCTTTTCTTGCTTCATTTTTCGTTTTGTTTTCGATTGAGTACTTTTCAGGTTAACCATCGTTACGACCCTATGTTAATTTACTCCAGGTTAATATATATATAATTGTTGTTTTTATTCATTTATTCTCAATTTTTTTATTTGTTTTCTGGCATTAGATTATAGCTTTAGTTTTATGTGCTTGTGTGGGTTTAATAACTATGTCGGCTATGATGTGACTATTGGAATATGTATCAGCTGTGAATAATGAAAACAATGTAGTATTAGATTTGTCAAAAACTTTTTATGTGAAACTTGACATTTTCCATGCTCTGACTCATGTTTGACATGGTTCAATATTTAGAAAATAGTTGAACATAGTAAGTGAAATCGAACAACCCCTATAGTACTGATCCATAATCCATATATAGAATAGTTTGGAGATGTTTGAGCTGTTAAAAAGGAACATTGAGATAAGTAAGGATTTCGTGTAGGAAAATATTGTGTAGATTGTCTAAAACCCAATGAGACGAAGACGAGGTGAAAGTTTTAAGTTAGAGGCTAGTTTTAATGTACAAAAGAAAAAGGGCATTGCACTAATCTTTGAATGAATAAAAGCATATTTTCGAGCCTGTATAACTCGAGTGATTAAGTATGTAAGGTGATTTAAAACCTAGTGCCCTATGTTCATCTAACTTGGGAGCTATCGACCTAAAACTCGTTACATGAGTTATATAGAAAGCAAATGAGAAGATGCTTGAAACAAAAGAAAAAATGGAGAAAACATGAAAAATGAAACGAAAAAAATACACAATTACATTGATTGAGCTCTAGACATTCGGTTGACAAAACTACACCTTTGATGAGAAGTAAGTAACTCAGTTTAGTCTTATGGGTTGAAGCAATCAAAACTATAGGAGAATTTTGACTTGTTGAAATGTGAGCTTGTAATAGTGAAATCTATCCAAGCTAAGAGAGGACAATGAATAGAATTAAAAAGTACAACTTAGAATGCACCCCGGAAAAATTGAGTGAAAAACATAAGTTTAGGAATGTGTATCTCTCGAGCGAAGTAATGATATCTTTGACTGTTATGTGTCAGGTGTTGAGCCAATCACAATCTGAATATGTTGATATGAACTTTCATACACACACGTCAAGATAAGCATGTAACAGGTGGAGATTGATTTAATTTTTGCATTGTTGTAAGTGTTCATTTGTTTGAATACTGAATTTCAATCATGAGACACGGCAGGTTGTCAAACCATGTTTTGTGTAGAGTTAAACTGCATTTTTGTTTGAGGACAAACAATAGTTCAAATTTAGGGGAGTTTGATAGTGTGTCTTTACACACTTATTTTACTATCAAAACATGGAAAATTGTTAGTTAATATGTTGGACTATGACTTAATTCTATGTAATTTATGTTTTGCAGTACAACATGATGAATGTAGCGGAAATGAGAAGAAATAAGGGAAAATGGATCAAAATAAAAGAAAATGAAAGTTTAGGAACTAAATTGCAAGTATCCAAAAGTTGGTTCGGAAGGCTAAATGGGGATTTAAAAGAGCTGGAAGCTAAAGGGATGTTCTCCTTGTGTTTTAGTTTTTTGTTTTAAGTTTTGAATTTATTTTAGATTTTGTGTTTTTAGTGTTCATTTTGAGATTGTTGAAAATGTGTTCTTTTTAACATTTCGAAAAATTGTTTTGAAAACACCCAAAACGCTTTTTGAAAATTTTGGCTTGATTATAACTGAAAACACCTAAAACGACAAATTTGTCGTTTTGAGTTTTCTTTGTAAATTCTGAACTTGTCTTCAAAAATGTATTTTCGAAAATAAAAAAGAGAACATGTTTTCACTGTTTTAGAAAATTGAAAATAGAAAACAATTTGAAAATGGTAAATAGAGCAAACCCTTAGGGGCCGTTCTCTTCGTGTTTCAGTTTTGTGTTTTCAGTTTTGNCATTTTGAGATTGTTGAAAATGTGTTCTTTTTAACATTTCGAAAAATTGTTTTGAAAACACCCAAAACGCTTTTTGAAAATTTTGGCTTGATTATAACTGAAAACACCTAAAACGACAAATTTGTCGTTTTGAGTTTTCTTTGTAAATTCTGAACTTGTCTTCAAAAATGTATTTTCGAAAATAAAAAAGAGAACATGTTTTCACTGTTTTAGAAAATTGAAAATAGAAAACAATTTGAAAATGGTAAAGAGAACATGCCCTAATTGGTTGAAGACAATAGGCTTTGGGTGAAGAATTGGAGTAAAGAATGCAAAAATAGCGAAAAATGGCAAAACTCAATGTTTGAGGACCACATTGCAAATACTCAATAGTTGATTTAGACCACTAATAGATACTTTGAAAACTTCCGGAGACAATTTGATGTAATTGGAACTAAAAAAGGAATGGAATATGATCAAAATATTATCAAAGTCAAGATATATTCCAAATTTTTAGCCGAAAATTGAGACCCAATTTTTGTACAAGAAACATTCGAATTGGAAGAAATCTACTTCTATCAAAGTTGTAGCCCTTTGATTTATATTCTCAACTCACTTTGAATTGACTAAATCGGATATCGGGAGAGAAAGTTATGAACAAAATACAGACTGTTGCGCAGAAACAAAAATCCGCCCGCGAAAGCAACTTTCTTATTCGATTCTAACTCTTTCAATGACCAATTTGGACGTGATTTTCATCCAGTTTTCGACTCCTACAAATACTCTTTTGGAAACCACTTTGGCTCAAGAACTTCATGAAGAATTAAACAATTTGGTGAAGCAAGGTTGGAACTCATTGGATTTGGTGATTTCACGTCTTTTATTTATGTAATTTGTTATTTTTCTTATTAAACAATTCTAGGATTCGATTTTCTCTTCATAAATTTATTTTGAAATTGGTTTAACTCTTATTAGATTTTTCATAGACATTAATTATGCTTTTTTGTCCAACGATCGAAATACTTGTTAAATTTCAATTTCATTTATTTTATTTGTGTGATTATTTACTGCCTTATGCTTGATGTATGAGATCAATTTATGATCTGATTTTAATAAATAATCGAGGGGAATTGTTAGAGTAAATCAAGATTCTAGGGTTACATTTAAATTAAATTGATTTTTAACGAAAAAAATGAATAATTGACGTTGAATTATCCGATCCAATTAAGGGAATTCTAATGCTTCACTGTTTTAGCTCATTGATTTAATTTCATTTCTTGATTCATTGATATTCAATTTTATTTCGAAAAACAAATCATTTTCAAACAATTCACGAAAATTCATACTTTGTTGAACCCTTGACTATTTTTTTCATCTCTTTGTGGAATCAACAACCCAAAGTTATGCTACAATTATCGCGTTATTCTTTCGGCGTAATCAAAGCGTGTGATGCCCCCACTGAGGTCGTCTCATTAGTCATTCAAAAGTGATGCTCTCCTTGGATGCACCATCCATGTGAAGAACGCTCTTAAAGAGGTGTGTGATAACTCCCACGGATCTCCTCTATCAAGGATGTCCACTTCATTTGGAGAGGCGCGTGATGCCCCCCACCAGGGTCACCTCATTAGTCCTTTGAAAGTGATGCTCTCCCTAGATGCACTATCCACCATGGAGAATGCGTTTGAAGAGGTGTGTGATGCCTCACACGGGGTTACCTCTTTCAAGGATATCCACTTCATTAGGGTGCGTGACGTCCCCACAGGGTCGCCTCATTAGTCTTTCGAAATTGATGCTCTCCCGAATGCATCATCCACGTGGAGCTCTTGAAGAGGTGCGCGCGATGCCTTCCACGGGGTCGCCTCTATCAAGGATGTCTATTTTATTTCGAGAGGCACGTGACACCCGCATCGGGGTTGCCTCATTACTCCTTCAAAAGTGATGCTTTTCCCGGATGCACCATTCACCATGGAGAACGCATTTGAAAGGTGCGTAATGGCTTCCACGGGTCCCCTCTATCAAGGATGTCCACTTTATTAGGAGAGGCGCGTGACGCCCGCATCGGGGTTGCCTCATTACTCCTTCAAAAGTGATGCTTTCCCTGGATGCACCATTTACCATGGAGAACGCATTTGAAAGGTGCATAATGCCTTCCACGGGGTCACCTCTATCAAGGATGTCCACTTTATTAGGAGAGGCGTGTGACGCTCCCACCGGGGTCACCTCATTGATCCTTCGAAAGTGATGTTCTCCTTGAATTCACCATCCATCGTGGAGAACACCTTTAAAGAGGTGCATGATGCCTCCCACAGGGTCACCTCTATCAAGGATATCCACTTTGTTAGGAGTGGTTCATGACGCCCCCAGCTAGGGTCGCCTCATTAGTCCTTTGAAAGTGATGCTTTTCCCAGATTCACCATCCACTATGGAGAACGCCCTTAGAGAGGCTTGTGTTGTCTCCTACGAGGCTATCTTTGTCAAGGATGTCCATTCATTTAAGCGATGTGTTTACAAATTTATCTTAGCAAAATAATTATACTTTTCAGTTAAAAAAAACATGTGACTACATTTATTAAAATTTGTTAAAGTCGAAGCCATTACAAGGAAAAAGAGAGAAAATGATTAAGGATCTACAACTACGACAGGACCACCTCCCACCTCCTCTTGAGGGGCTTCCTCTTCGGCTTCAAAATCAGGACGTCCTTTAGCAGGTCTGGATGTACTTTCCTCAAGCGAGCTAGCATCTTCTGGGCATTCCATGAAGCTCGGTAATTGGCAAATTCATCTCACTCCTTCGTTTGATCGAAATTGTCGATGTAGTTTACATAGACATCTCACCCACCGTCTTCACTTCTGCCTTCAAAGATTCTATATCGTCTTCCCTCAATTAACATCCTCAACTTAGTTATGTCCTTGTTGGCCCCCTCTAATGCCTCTGAGGTGATCCGTTGCTATTCATTGGATTGACCAATTCACTTAGTAAGGGCCGCAACCTGAGAAACTAACTCATGGAGTTCATTCTTCAGTTGGTTCGCTTGTATTTTAGTAGCATCCAATTTCACCTTCGCCTCAGTCCTCCTCACCTCAGCCTATTATGCCTCGCCCTTGGTCTTTTTCACCTCTTCTTTCCATTTCTTCGAGGCTTCCAACCTTTTGCTTAGTTCCTCACTCCTTTGGCAAAAAATCCGAACAAAATTCTCTATCGCAGTTCCAATACTTAGCACGTGGGCCACACAAGCATTGTTGGTCGCCGTAGATCCTCGATTTTACAAGAGACGAGGTGAGTTTCCCATTCCCCAATCTAGAATTTTTTGTGAGTCCGGGCAGCGAAGGTGGTCTCAAGAGGTAGCATTTCTAGAACGGCCACAAAGAGTTCATTTTCCTTACTCCCAAGGAAGCAGATGCTTTGTTGTGACGAGGGGGATTTGCAGGTTTTTTCATCCTTTTCCAAAGTGGTTCCACTTGCTAGCCGAGAACAACAACGAGGTAGTCTTTATTATATCCAATGGTGCCTTGGAATTAATTTCTTTAACCACCTCGGTAGGAATAAAATGAGATGAAGGTGGTTTGGGCACTGTTGCAACTGAGGAGGATGTCCCCGATGGGCATACATTTCTCCTCTTTATTAACAAAGTTTTCTCCTCCACCTCTTCTTCTTCCAAAGGTGATTTCCTTTTACTTAGCAGGTTCAATTTTTTGGCCTTCTTCTTATATGCAGATGAACTGATCTGGCCTCAGCCACACTATGCTGGATTGTGGCAAAATCTAGCCTCAATGGTTTATTTTTGAGGAAGTCATCTGAAAGAAGAAAAAAGAGTTAGTACGTTCAAGTAGGGTATTAAATGGAATTCAAAAGTGCAAATGACTTACCCTAGGATGCCATTAGTTCGTTTAAGGTGAAGAGTGTGTTCTTGTTGATCAGCTAGTTGTAGCTCTGATCTTTGGGTGGTTCCTGGTAGATGTGGCTATTAATAACCCACTGCTCAGCAGAGATCATACCTTGACAATGAGCGTGCAATCACAACAAGTATTAATCAATAAGAACCCATTTTAAAGATTAAGTAGTTAGGTAGCAGAACTTACATGCAGAAGGATTTCCTCTACTCCTTTATCGAGGAGGGCATATCTAACACGAATGGAGTGTGAGATCCCTTTGGGGTTAAGTAGTGCCACCCCTTACTCTCATCACCTCCAGCTATGCTTTTAGGGAAGTATAAGGAGTGAAAAACGCTGAAGGGCATGTCACGCCCAGGCGGCTTGATGCCATAACATTCACGACCTAACCATCTGCTCCCAAGAGTTTCGATGGAATCGGGTCGGAGCTAGCCCATTTGAATGCAAAACTAACCTAAAGAAGGTGTGGAAGCGGAGCCTAAGTCCCACTTTCAATAAGTTTTCACTAAAGGCCACACAACCTGGCCTCGAGCAGTAGACTCTTTCGTTGGGTTCGAGAATAATGAGATCTAAACTATCAGAGATCGTAATAATCTCTCTACACCTAACTAATTTCTCCGAAGTGATGTTGGAAGGATAGTCA
>CAIGRL010119276.1:0-16456 GCA_903798325.1 Fraxinus xanthoxyloides | reverse complement strand
TTTTTCTGATAAACCTAAGTATAGTTCTAGAACTATCAGATTTTTGGTTTCTGTGTTTTCTCAGCATAATAATTTTGGTGATTCAAAAGATTAGACTGCCAGAAAATACAGTTTATGTTTGATCTTTTCCCAGTATTTATTGTCCATTGAAAGAGAGAAACCCTTAATTAGTAGCATTTACCTTTTTTTCTTGTATTTTTCTAGACCCCAGAATTATTTTCAAATGCATATATACATACATGTACCTCTAACCTATTTTCAATTTCTTCTTGAATAGGGAAGATCAGTAAGTTAGTTTCCTGGTACTATTATTATTATGGCCAAGAAATAATGATACTGGAGTCATCAGATTTATACATGGTACTGATTTAGTTTATGTACACTTAAATTTGTCTTTTTTTTCTGCGTCTACAGATAGAGGAAATTAGAGAAGGAAATATATTCCCAAATTCATCCATATACAGCTCGGTTGAAGCATAAGATCCTTGAAGAAAGCAGTGCTCATATGATTATTGGTCTTATTTACCAGCCAAAACTGGTGCATAAGTTTCTATGGAGAAGTTTCTGAATCCACATGACAAGGAATACATGAAGATGACCATGTTAAAGCATGAGGAAACGTTTAGGGAGCAGGTATATTGATTTCTCTTCAACTTTTCATGGAAATTGTTGAAGAACTAACCTCTAGTGAACACTAATAAACTCATCTTCGAAACTAATATTTCTTGTTTTTTTGCAGGTTTGCGAACTTCATCGTCTGTATCATATGCAGAAGATACTAATGAAGGATATAGCCAAAAACAGGCAAAATATACACGATTTTGCGTCTACTTCCAAGCAAATGAATGATCAAGCTGATGTGCACGAGAATGCACGGCAATGTCTTGACTTGGAAAGGCCTGCTGAAAAGTTCGAAGAAGAAGACGATAGTGAACTTGAGCTGACTTTGGGCCGGACAAGCTATTACCGGAAGAGGAAAGATGCCGAAACTCCATTAGCATCAGATTCGGGGCGAAGCTTTTCTTCTTCTTCTACTGGTTCCAACCATTTAAAGTTTACAACAAGAGAGGAATTATTAAATCCTAGTTTCCTTGTTAGAAGGAAAAATAGTTCTGAAGTCGAAAAGAAACTGAGACAAGATATATTAAATTGTCCCCCTTGGCTTATGCAGGTTTTAAGCCTGAATATGACTTGAAAAAGGGGAAAATATTCCATCCTGAGTCAGTATGATAATTTTTATAGACTGATTCCGTGAATTCTAAGTCTTTGGATTTTATTTTTCAATTTATTTCTTGTTTTTACTCTAATGGATTTCTAGCTCGTTTCTAAGAGCACAAATGAGAAATGAATAATTTATGTTCTCTTGTTCTTGATAAAACTGGAGGAAGAAATTTCAAATACGGACTGAAAATTTTTGGACCATGCTTTTTCGATCAAACATTTCTTGATCATCATGGTTATACTAAGGAGAATTTCACATGTTCAGATTAGGTTAATGTACAAGGTTGTCTGTAAATTAATTTTCTAAATATCTATTTGAATATCAAGAGTCTTAACATGGTCCCACGTGACGCACTATAGATGGGTCAATATCAATTTTATGCGTATGCTTGATTAGATTAAACCTAAGCATTATATTGGCATAAGAAATTACAAGGAGAAATTGACAGTTTACTTAACCTGACAGCATCCATAGATAAAGTTGAAGCCAGCTTCTCCTCAATACTTTTCTAGGATTTGGTTACTTCCATTGAAATGACAATTTAGAGCTCTTGATTATTTCTCTGTGCCCCTGTCCCGTTTAGTGAGAATTAAAATTAGATTTTTATATAAATTTTAATAAAAATTGATAAAATGTGTAATTGAAAAATTGTGAATCCCGTAAATATATATTAAAATTAATCGAGGACTTTATGGTGTGTCTAGTAATTAGGTGAATTACACAGGTTGAAAATCAACCAACCCCACCAAAGGTTGAAAATCTTGTACCTTGGCAAAGAAAAACCCCATCGCCAAAAGGGATGCCAATTCTTTATTATTGAGGGACACGGTGCAGACTCCACAGAGTTTTTAAAGCCATTTTAGTAGTCATTTCTGATTATTTGTTTAAAAATATGTAAGGAATCTGATCTAGATAAACTTGATTAATAATTATTTACATACATAGGATGAGCGAATGGATGCTTCCTATTCTTTGTTTATGATGTAGATTTTAGACCTACCACATGGAAATTATTTCCATTAAACTAAACTATGTCTTGAAATGTTTTGATGTGTCTGCCACCAAATGAACATTAGATTCCAATATCCAAATAATTAAAATAAATTTGAATTGAATGAACCCTGTCCAAGAAATCATCTGATCTCTGAATTTAAAAGTTATTTTTATAAAGACTCCATCTGATTGTGTGCTCCCGACATTGACATGAAACCATATTGCTAGACTGTCCCTCGTGTATATTCTTCTACCATTTCTTAGTGCCTCTCTTTAAAATCCATAACTATTCAATGAATCATAAAAAGAGTGACCACAACTCATTTTCAATTTCTAATATGTGATCTTTTACTTTAAGTAGATACTAGAAATTGTTATATCATGTCAAAGTACACGTGCCACAGCCCATGTGGCGAAAGGTTTGCGACAACTTTTACGTCTCTATTCAAGTGGCGTGCCACTTGGCTACCGCTAGGGAAAGAGGTCGTGTCAATGTTTGTCACCTCTATCCAATAGTTCAACAATTCAATACTGTGAACTCCTCCCCATCCACTTTGGCTCCAGTAGTCCAAATCCTCGTATGAATAGTTAGATTTTAAATTCTGGGGGGAGTATTATTATGCCTCTATCTAGTTGATTGCCAACTAGGCATAGAAGCCATGTCATGGTCGTTGATAAGCAAGATGTTACTTGGACCTTAAAGATTTGCATGCCATTCACTCTGAGGTAGAAAGCCCATCAAGGCCTTGGCATGTGTGGGAGTCAGAGCCCATGCAATGGCTTCGAACACTATAACATTCGAGGCATCCATACTTGTATCTATATCACCCTTTTATTCTCTCCGAGACGATCTGGAGGGTCTTAATCCTTAGTAGCACCAAAACATGTCTCTTAAGATCGAGAAGGTTAGACTTGGCCCCAGATGCCTTGCGTAAGTTACTATGTAAGATACATTGAACAATGTGCAAAATAATTTATTTGACAGCCTGCAACGTCGACTTGAAGTTACATCACCATAACTTCGCCTTGAGCAAGGAAAAGGTTGTTGTTCACCTATGGTCAAATCTTATGTTTTGATTATAACAAACAAACTATATTTATCTCTAATTCAAATATTCAAAATGTTACATGCTGCCAAATTTGAGACATAACTATTGGACGAAAAGTTATCGATCAAGAAAGCTCAAGATGAAAATCGATCGAGCACTCGTGAAGACAAACTTTACGTCATTTCAAAATCAAGCAACAAATCGAACACTCGCTCCAAATTAACCAAAGACATTGAAACTAGATGTTTTTAGTTCGTTTGTAAAGGTAAAGCACCTTCACTCTTGGCAATGACACATTGAAAGCTCAAGCGATGAATTTTTTACGCACAATAAAAATTCACGTTATTAAAACGTTTGCACAAAAATTATTTTTCAAATGTAAGATTTTCAACCTAATCTTGAATACTATTAAACCTCACTTACCTTCAAACATCTAGTAAAATGTCATGCAAAATATTTACTGGTTGCAAACAACATAAAACTTTTGACTCAAAAAAATATGGTCATCTGAACGTACGGATGGCGAACTAGACGTTCAGTTCGCCGGCAATAGCCAAATTTTTTACCCTTCTGACAAGTTTCAAATGACTATTTTTTAGGTCGTCCGCTTCTGAATCGAAGCAGAAAAGCTGGCTTTTTCACTTCTATAAATACCAACTCATCTACCATTTGGAAAGATAACTTTTGAACATTCAATTGATATTCTATTGAGCTAATATTGTATTTATTTTTCATATCATTTATTATCAAATCATTTGGTTATTGAAAAATCTTTGATCAAATTAATTTTTGAAAATCATTCCATACATCAAAGATTTTCACGTCTAACACTTGAACTTCATTCATTGCTATTTATTATGATCGGTGTTCCTTATCCCTCTTTATTTATTGCCTTCATATTCGTGTTTACTATTTAAATTACTTTATCTTGTTGTTAAACGGTTTATTTTAAGTTAATTTTTTGAAAAAGCTTAAAAAACAAATTCACCCCCTCTTGATTAGCTATTCTTGGACTTTTAGTTGCCACAAGCTTATATAGAAGTTGCAGGCCTATGATTGCTAGCAAGTGATGTCTGAATAGTGATAGCTTTTTAAATCCATAAAATTAAATTACTATAGATCAAAATCTCATGCACAATTACTTCGGGCATACTTGGGTGAAAGAACAATCATGTGGGACATACAACTACTTCGGACGTACACGGGCAACCAATAGAAAAAGATGTACAAACGATATGCACTAATGACCCATCACTAACGACTCAAAATGAATCAAAACATTCGAAGAGAAAGAAAACATAACTTTGTATATGAGTGCTTTGATTCGTGTGACAATGCTACCAACATGGGACCTGAATTCCTAAAAAATTCTTGTATTTATTGTCATTCAAATGTAGTAGTCGGTACATGCTAATGCAATCCTCGTGACCTTGTTTTGCCAAGAAGTCCCTCTAGCCTCCTTCTTGGTCCACTTTAATGCACTAGCAATGGTAATGATAGCTCTTTTAATACCCAACCAATCCTTTATATTGTTCCAAACAAGAGAAGATTTAGAGCATTCAAAGAATAAGTGTTGGCAAGTTTCATCATGTGAAGCACAAAAACTCAATTACGATCAATATTCAAGTGTAGTAACTTGTTGGGTAGGATGTTTGGATTGGACCCCCCAACCATAGCATAAAAGAATGTTTCTTTGTCATGCAAGATTTCCAAATGTCCGATGCCCAGATCTTTGTATTCCCCTTCCGGCCTAAAAAACTTATAAGCTTTGGTTGTGCAAAAATTATGTCCTTCTGTCCATGCCATGAAATTAACCGTAGCAGTCAACCCTACCGTAGCTGCCTGATTAGTTCGTCCAGGCTGCAAGGCTGCAGCTTGTCGTTCCCTTACTTCGTCCCTGATTTCCAGCAATTTTTTGAATATCGACGAGTCATCTTTCCTCGAAAAAACATGTCAAATACTTGTCCCCTTTAAATAAAACCGATTTACCCAATGTATCCAAAGTGTATCCTTCTTTTGACGAATATTCCAAAGTGATTTAGTGAGTAATACTAAATTCCATCCTTTCATGTCTCTAAATCCAAGGCCGCCTTTATTTTTTGGTAGGCAAGCATCCTTCCATGCTACCAAAGGCTTCTTAGCACTCCAAATGAAGTTATGGCAAAGGCTAATGACTCTTGAAATGATAGTAGATAGGATAGGAAAAATAGAAGGCCAAAAGCATTTTTTGTTGGTCTCAAGATGGCTTTCTATGCATATCAAAAAAAATCAGCAAAATCAAATACAAAAATAACGTAAAAATACTCAAAATCAAAGCTCATTAAGAACAAGAGCGAGAACGAGAATGAGAAGAATGAAAGAGTACCTTTGACGACTTTCATTTTTTCTAAGCTCCTTTACCAGCCATCTTACCTTTATGACCGTTTCCTCCACCCATTTTGCCTCGTCTTGTCCTCTGATGAACGGAAAATCAGAAACCCTAGTTGTGCAAGGTGACAGGCGCGAATAACAATAGTAGGTTGATTGAGTACAAAATTGAAAATGTACATAGAAGGTATATTGTTCACCGAGTGCTTTTTTTAATACCTTAAAAACTTGTTAAAGTATTGATTTAAAGTCAACAATTAATTTTAATCGCACGTTTATGGAACTCACAACTTTATCAACTTTTTAATCAAATATTTCATTAACTTTGAATTTTTTTATCAAACAACGTAATTGTCTTATACTATTTTACCCCTTAAATTTAGAAAAATTAAGATTGGAAGTCCAAACCCTTTATACAGTACGGTCACGAGTATTCAATATTCAAAAGTGAAAGTTATTGATTCTTAGCCTATTTAATATGAAAACTTAGATCCTCAATCAAATCTGTCAACAAAGGTATTAAAATTGTACGTGACTCAAAATAAAATAGCAAAACTATCAAACTACCAATTCAACTAAAACTCGCATACAATTCAAAGACGATCTTAATCTCACGGAGACTCATTTTACTATAATAGATTAAAAATTCAAAATCCTACTTTTGAAAAATTGAGAATTGATATATACACTGCACGCAAGGTTTGAGAGAGCAATTTTAATTTTTCTATAAATTTTAAAGAAATTTTCAAAACACACAAGATTGAAATTTTAAAATAACTAAAGTGTCCTATTTCATGTTATCATATATTCAAAATCTGAAAATTATGTATTGTTAATTCGAGTCATGAAGCAAAGCATTACATAATCTAATAAATCTTCCTCAAAGAAAACTCTAAAAAAAAATTACGAATTTTAACTGTAATTAATCCCATAGCATCATTTATGCAAGACTATAATAACAACGTGACAATCAACAAATGATGAGTTAATTATTTTACTTAAGTAATACTTATTTCCAAGTCAACAATAAATCATTGTGTGACGACCATTACTTATTGCCACATCATCAATTTCCCGTTAGTAAAAGTAGCCGAAATTTCCTTATTTAGAACCAAATTCAAGTGTGCTTAATCGATTGAAATACATAATATAGTTACCTGATATCATATAAAAAGTATAGTTATCCGAATAGACAATTGAATTATGTTGAGATTCTCATGAAACTTAAACTTGATGAAACATTATAAATTGTCGAGAACTCCATGTCAAATCATCACGAAAAATATTTAATACAGAACATACTTTGATCTATTGATTTGTATCTTTAATAATGAATCTTGAAACTTTAATCTTAAGATCAACTTGCAATCCATTCTTGATTTGTCTATTTGTTTTAAATCTTGATTATCTTGTTCTATAATTTAATTGTTTCAGTTATTTTTTAATTCTTGATTGTGCGTTTTTTATCTTCATTTTCAATATGTTTTCTCTATTAATTCTTGCGTTAATGTGATTATACAAAAAAATTATATATATATATATATTTCACCCATCATTAAATACAATTCAAAACGAATTTGGTCTCTACACATATAACACGACTCACACTTTATTTAGATGCACAAAACTTAATTATTTAATTCTTTTATTAAATCATTTCAATTTTGAGCTAATTTTAAGATAGTCTTTATATACAATTGCATATATCGGCTCAAATGGCAATTTAAATAATTTCCCAACAAACTCTTACTTGGGTCATATATGTGCGCGTATAATCTTATGAGCTCAATACTTTTACTATCATAACCAAAAGCATTTTCGAATAATCTCGTCCATCAATCTTGTCAATATATGATCAAAACAGTCATCGTTACAAGTATCATAACAAACCCTTAATGGTCACGTATATCAACATAATCAAATAACTTAAATCAAGTGTAGATGTGCAGTATGAAAATTACATGCAATGTGACCTAAGCATGCATATTTTCAACATGTCCAGCGTTATTCTTTTATATCTTATACTTTTAATGAGATCAAACCAAAAACTTTAATCAGAGTAAAAACTGAACTAAATACTCTATTACTGAAATAAATTTGAATGTGCATAACCTAAAATCATGTGCCAAAAAAGACAACATTTAAAATTACAAACTCTCACTCAACTAGCATATCACCAAAATATACAATACAAATATGAGCATTGTGCTCATGAAAGAATTTGGGTGGTAGACCTTTAGTGAATGGATCTGCTATCGTAGAGTTTGTCTAAATATGTTCCATAATAACCTAACCAACCTTTTGCTTTAACAACTAGAAATTTATTGTCTATAAATTTAGACTTTGTTGAAATTCTATTGTTATTTGAATCCAAAACTGTTGACTTATTGTCACAAAATAATTAAAGTGGTCTTTCAATTTCATGTATAATTCGCAGCCCAGTGAGAAATTTTGCAGCTATATTCCTTGATGGATGCCTCATAACATGCTACAAACTTCCCCGCCATGTGAGCATGTAATCTTGTTATCTGTAAATAACGCATAACCCACTTAACTGCCTTCCAATGATCCATCCCAGGGTTACTCAAATATCTGTCTAATATTCCAAAATTAAATGCTATGTCCGGATATGTGCATACCTGAATATACATTAAACTCTTAACTACTGAAACATAGGGGATTTCCTACATCTCCTTTACTTCAAGGTCATTCTTAGGAAATTGATTGAGACTAAAACCATCTCCTTTAGCAACAGGGGTATCACCGGTTTGCAATCCTGCATCCCAAATCTCTTAAGTACCGTATCAATATAGTTCTTTTATAATAACCCAAGAATACCCCAAGAGCGGTTCCGGTGTATTTGAATCCTTAATACAAAAGATGTGTCAATAAATCTTTTATCTCAGATTTTTTTGATAGAAATCTCTTGATTTCATGCAACAAGACTATATCATTGTAGGCAAGAAGTATGTCATCGACATACTATATCCGAAAAATATATTTACTTTCACTAGACATGTAATATACACAATCATCAACCACATTCATCTCAAATCCAAACAAGATGATTATTTGATGGAATTTGTAATATCATTAACGGGAAGTCTGCTTAATATCATTGATGAATTTCTTTTATTAGTAAAACCATTTTCGTTGGGTATCCTGAAACAAAGTTTTTCGATTGCATCATATATATCATCTCAAAAATTCAATTGAGAAACATCTTCTTTCTATTCATCTGATATAACTCAAGATTAAAGCGTGTCACAAGTGTCATTATAATCCTAAAAAAGTCTTTCGTTGAAACTAGAGAAAAAAATCTCTGTGTAATCGATGTCTTCCCTTTAAGTAAAATCATTTGTAACAAGACAAGTTTTATATCTTTCTACATTACCCTTAGAACCCTTCTTGGTTTTAAATATCTATTTGCAACCAATGAGTTTTGTACCTTCAGGTAATGAGACAATTTCCCAAATGTTATATCTTTCATGGACTTTATTTCCTCATTCATGATATCAATCCACCTTAGAGAATTATTCATTTGTATTATGAAAGTTGATAGGATCTTTTTCTATCAATCCAATATCATTCTCATGTCCTTTGAGAAATACTATAAAGTAATCCGAAATTGCATTTTTCATTTCTTTAGTCGATCTCCTTAATGGTATTTGTTATTGATATTGTTGAGTTTGTTCTTCTGAAATAATCTATTGATTGTTTATAGGGGGTTTGGAATGTTACCTTGATTTGGATTTTTTTTAAAAAAAAGATCTGGAGAAAAAAATTTCTGGTCCTGATCATTGTCAATTGGAATATGAGGGATATTTATATATTTCTCCTTAAAGACAAAATCCCTAAACTCATCTTCCTCCACAAACTCTACATCCTCAAAGAATCGGGTATTTCTTGTTTCGAAAATTGATTTGGTAGTGAGATCATAAAATTTGTAACTCTTTGACCTCTCAGAATATCCAATAAAATAACAATTGATAATTCTGGAATCCAGTTTCTTTTCCGATGGCCTATAAGGTCTTGTCTCAACTGGACAACCTCAAATGTATAAGTGTTTCAAACTAGGCTTTTGTCCTATCCAAAGTTTATAAGGGACAATTTCTTTACTTAGAACTTTTTTTAGAATATAAACTGCAATTTTTAATGCTTATCCCCAGAGAGATTCTGGTGAGGTGGATGACTAATCATACTCCTTACCATACTCTTGAGTGTTCTATATCGTCTTTCAATCATGCTAGAATAACCTAGCATGGTATACTGTGGGACGATTTTACATTCCTTTAGGATTTTAGCAATAGACCCGGGACATTATTCTGTGGATCCATCATATCTACCATAGTATTCACTACCACTATCAAATCTGACGTGTTTTATTCTTTTGCAGAGTTGATTTTCAAGTTCAGCCTCATAAGATTTAAACACATCCAATGATTGAGATTTCTCATGAATGAGATACAAGTAACCATAACGAAAATAATCATCCATGAACATAATAAATAGATGTTGAAAATTCCAAGAGGTCGAAGGTAATGTCCAACAAATTTCCATATGAATTAGTTTCAAGATGTTCATAGTCCTATTGGCATCAAATATCCTTATATTTGCTTGTTTCCCCCTTAATACAATTTACACAAACACTTAAGTCTAAAAAATCAAGGGGACCAAGAATTCCTTCTAACATAAATTTTTCAATTCTCTTTCAAGAAATATGACTTAAACGCTTGTGCCATAATGAAACGGAATTCTCATTGTCTATTTTACGTTTAATACCTCGTGAATTTACATGCAATGTTTCATTATAAGATGCAATCGAATTAAGCAAGTATAAATTATCATATTCGGACAAAGACATTGTACGCAGGAGATTTGAATCAAGAAAAAAACTAAATCTATTATTTACAAATAAACAAGAATAACTAAATCTATCCAAAACAGAAATAGAAATCAAATTTCATCTAAAAGACGGTCCCATAAAAGTCTCTTTCAAATCCAAATAAAAACCAATTTTTAACAATAATCTAAAATTCCATATAGCCCCTACTTCAACTTATTTGTCGTCGTCCGCATAGATGAATCTTTCAACATTATTTGGCATTAAGATGTTCGGATAACCTTGCATAGACACACTTATATGAGTAGTGGCACCGGAATCAATCCACCAAGGATGTCTAAATACTAAAATTAAATTAACCTTATAACATACCAAAGTGAGAAATGTATCTTTCTTTACATGTCAAGCGTGGTATTTGGTACAATCCCTTTTAAAGTGTCTCGGAATTCCACAAAAGTAACAGCTAGATGATTCATCCTTTTTAGGTTTTTCTTGTTTCTTTTGAGCTGGATCGGGTACCACTTTCTTATTCTTTTTTTTTTTTTTAAACTTGTTCTTAGAGGTAATAACCAAGTGAGCACTTTTAATCCTATCTTGTTTCAGCCTTTCTTCTTCTTATATGAGCTAATTTAGAGTCATCTTTTCCTTTCAACAATTGTAACTAACCTTGAATTGATTGGAGTACGCAGAAAGAAAAATCAAAGCCAAATGCANTCTTTACATGTCAAGCGTGGTATTTGGTACAATCCCTTTTAAAGTGTCTCGGAATTCCACAAAAGTAACAGCTAGATGATTCATCCTTTTTAGGTTTTTCTTGTTTCTTTTGAGCTGGATCGGGTACCACTTTCTTATTCTTTTTTTTTTTTTTAAACTTGTTCTTAGAGGTAATAACCAAGTGAGCACTTTTAATCCTTTCTTGTTTCAGCCTTTCTTCTTCTTATATGAGCTAATTTAGAGTCATCTTTTCCTTTCAACAATTGTAACTAACCTTGAATTGATTGGAGTACGCAGAAAGAAAAATCAAAGCCAAATGCATGATCAAATCATCAGATAGCTCAAGTTTTAGTGCATTCAATTTTAAAGCAATATAAGACATCTTCAAGATGTACTCTCGAATATTTCATTTACCTTTATATAAATGTTGGTGAAACTAAATTCATCTAAATCGTACTAGTCTAGGCCTTATCTCCTTTTGTAAAACGTTTTTCAATTTTATCAAGAAATTCTTTCGCAGTAGTTACATTATTGGACATAACGTCCTTGAATGATTCTGGAATACCACGCTTTATGATCATAAGACTCATACGATTTGAACGATTTCACTTATCAAAGTCCATTTCCCATTAGCGTAACTTTTATCCGTAAGTGTAGCGGGTTGTTTAATCCTTAACGTAAGGTCTAAACCCATGTAGGTAAGAACTATCTGAACGTTTTTTTTTTTCCAAACCTTAATGTTGGTTCCATTTAGGACAAGAATAGGGCTGATGTGTTGCAGATATTGTAGAAGCAGAAGAGTTAAATGAATAGAGAACAAAGCCAAAGAAATATGCTCACATTAGAATCTGTATTAAGCTATTAATTCATTCAAATAATGATAAATTCCATCATAAGAAATTGATCACAATATTGATATTCATTCTACAGAAATACTAACTTATAAGTGATACTCTTGGTATAGTAATCAAATGTTGACAATAAATTATGTCAAACAATAAACTTATATTTGGACCAATTTATTATTTTTCAAATAAAAAAGAACTTTACAATTGTTACATATTTATTACCATAGGTGTGCATATAATTTTGTCAAACATTTAACTTCCTTCGGGCCGATGAATATTCGCATGAATTTTGTAACACACAACTTTCCTAATATTTCAAATAAATTAATAATGTGTTGCTTCACTAATTTATTTAGGAAAATTAGAAATCCAAAAGAAAATTTTAATACTAAGATTTGAATTTAATACCGAGTGCTACTGCGCCCGATTTAGGCCCTATATGTGCCTAGCAGAAATCGGGCGCAGCAACACTCGGTGCTGGGCGTTGCAGCGCCTAGGCATTGCTTTGTGACGTAACGTAGCGTCGCGTTTGAAATCCATATTTTTGAAATCTAGGGGTTGAAATTCACATTCCAAATTTTAGAAAACCTAATTATGATTTTCAACCCTAAAATTCTTCCTTTAATCTCAATGTTTTAAAAATGATTGACTCTGATACCACTTGTTGAAATTTTCATAAAACTTAAAAACATTATGAAACATTATAAATTATCAAGATCACCATGTCAAATCACCAAGAAAAATAAGTAATGTGGAACATACATTGATTCATTGATTTCTACCTTGAATAATGAATCTTGAAACTTTAGGGCAAGTTCTCTTTACCGTTTTCAAGCCGTTTTATGTTTTTCGATTTTTCAAAATAGTAAAAACACGTTCTCTTTCCTATTTTCGAAAACGTGTTTTTGTAAAAATTTATAAAGAAAACTCAAAACGACAAATTTGTCGTTTTGGGTGTTTTCAGTTATAATCAAGTCAAAAATTTCAAAACGCGTTTTGAGTGTTTTCAAAATAATTTTTCAAATGCCAAAAATAAAACATTTTCAACAATCTCAAAATGAACACTCAAAACACAAAACTCTAAATGAATTCAAAACTCAAAATTGAAACACAAAGAAAACAACATCTTAATCTTTAAGATCAACTTGCAGTCTTCTCTTGATTTATCTTCTTATTTTTAATCTTAATGGTCTTGTCTTCAATTTAATTGTTTCAATCATTTTTTTTTAATTGTGGGTTTTTGATCTTTTTTTTCAATATATTTTCTCTATTAATTCTTGTATTGATGCGATGACACAAATAATAAGAAATTTCATATGAATTGGAGACCATAACCCTATATATAGTTTCCATGTATTTCGTCCATCATAAAATATAATTCTAAAAGAATCTTATCTCTATATATATAACTCGATCAACACTTTATTTAGATGTACAAGATTTAATTATTTAATTTTTTATTAGATCACTTTAATTTTGAGTTTAACTTTAAGATATCATTTATATACAATTAATTACATATGTTGGTTGACATGATAAATTGAATAATTTCTCAACAAATTACACATACCTTATTAACACTAGAGTAAAGTATAATCAACACGAATAGAAGTTACATGTTAGTTGGAGCAACCACGATGATCATAATTCTTGGCATTACGGGCTTTTATGTAAAAATCAGTGAAAGATGATGCTCACAAGGTGCTTGTGAAATCTATAAGCCAATTTTCAGTTTGCCAAAAATGCTTACACATGAAAATGCTAATTGCCAGAAAGTGACATGAAATGTTACTTTTTAGTTTTTGTCTCCTTGTTTGATTCCCATTAAAAAAACGAAAGGTTATCAAACTTACAAAAAATTGTTCAAATTTAACGAAAAAAATCCCAACTATTGGGCCCATAAAAAATCTATCAAACGAAAGAATAATAGGGTCTAACTTGAATTAGACTAAAGTTCAAACCAATCAACCCAACTCAAACCAACCCGAGTTTAGTCAGTTTGGATTGAATTGGGTTTCAATCATGAATGAGTTGGTTTCGGTTTGAATAATTGTCAAACTAAACATGTTGGGTTGAATTTGGGTTGAACTCAAAACCAATCTAACACAACCCACACCCAACCCTATTTTCTCCTAACCCTAACTTTTCACTATGTTTCATTCTTCTGATGTAACGTCGCTTGAATGAAGACATATGATCAACCCGATTTTTTCCGATTTCCATGACAAGTCCTTGAATAAACATAAAATGTACTTATAAAAAAAACCCTTTGAACTTTTTTTGAAAGTAAAAACCTTTAAAACTAATATTTAGTTCTTACTTTTTTTTGGTGTACTTTTAAAGTTTTTAGCAAACTAGTTTTGCCCCGTGCAATGCACAGGGTGTGTTCTATTGAAGATAATTTTAGCGTCTTGAATGTTAAGATTAGATAAAAGATTGTATTACAAAATTTCCACACACACATTTGTATAAAAGAAGAGAATGAATGAACTTTGGAGAAAGAATTTCTGATATGAGAAGAAATGAAAATTACCATTAAAAACTCGGTTGCATGCTCGTTACTATTCACAATTTTTCAATAAGATAACCTAATCAAGACAAACATTCAAAGAGAACAAATCCTACATAAATCCTTGGGAAAAAAATTAAAAATTGAGAAAAGAATTAACTTTGTCTATTTTTGATTTGAGCCCTTGAACATTTAAATAAACTTCTGCAGAATTTCTTATACATGGAGAGGAAGATAATGGAGCTATTGACTTCTCCAATACATGAAGGAAGATATTAATAAAATCTATCAACCGACTACAAAAATATTCATGGAGAACCACCTACAAAAACATTCATGGAGAATTGAAGTATTCCAATCCAAAGTCAATAAATATGGCTATTTTTTTGTCCACATATGGAACAGCAATCTGTGAGTAGAAAATCCAAATGAATAGTAATCGTAAAACCCTCTCTTTTAAGAGAGAGTAAAAATTCCATACTGGGCCTAATATATTATATTTCCAGCCCATATTGTGATTCAGCCCCAAATTGTAGAGAGCACGCATTTCTACTTCTCTCGCATACTTAGAGTCTTAACCTCACTAATATCAAACAAGTTTGGAGTTAATTTACTCAATGGTTAGTGAACTTTGCTATAATTTATTATTTGCTTATCGAAATTCAAAAGATTACTTTTTGTCAGCTGAAATTTTCTATATGTTAATACTTGCTATCAAACTTTAAAAGACCGCGAATTGCTCACTTAAATTTGGATAAAGTTACTCATTAATCCCCCGTATCATTTCCATAAGGGAAAATTGCAGTCACGGTACCAAACCTTTTACATTTTTGCAGAATTTGTCCAAACCTTTCATTTGTGCCATCTACAGTACCAAACATTTAAACAATTCGCACACGTGGTCCAAATTGACAGAAACCGTTAGTTGACCAAAAATTAAAAATATGACAAATTGTTGACTAATTTTAAAGGGTAAAATGGTAACTTTCCCTTTTTCGTATAAAAAAACTAAAATCAAAAACCGAAAAACCCCCACCTACCTCACCCCCACCCAATCCAAAACCAAAACTATTGGCACCACCAAACCCACATCTGCCACAGTCTAAGGGCAACAATCTCCGACGCAAAAGGTGGGGAATTTAAAGATATCTGCAAAATTTAATTGCTTTGGCCTGCAACAACATGATTCGACCCAACACCTCTCTAGAGTCTAGAATTTTCTGCCTGATAATCAGTGTCGAATTTGGCATTGTACGGCCAACATCCATTAATTTTTCTTTGGAGCCTTCATCAGATGATCCAGATGCAGGTATGTTTCTTGACCTTTTCGATCTTGAATAACCAAACTCTTCATCACATGGGGCTGATTTAGTGTCAGATCGCAGAACAACCTCATTGCTTCTTGCAAAAAATCAATTCAGACTCTTCCCTTCCATAATCAAATGACTTGGTCCGGATCTTAATCACATCATAGTTATCATTTGATATCTCATACTTTGATGAGGTCTTCACATCTTTTTTTACCACCAATGCGACCATGAGGCCTTTCACCATCAATCATCTCACGTCTACGCCTTGAAAATTCTCAATCTCTTCCTTTAAATGCTTCTTTGTTGCCCTTGGACGGTGGCCGGGGTGATTTTGGTAGTGCCGACAGTTTTAGTTTGGGTTGGGTTGGGTTGGGTGGGGTGGGTTGGTTGGAGAAGATAATATGAATTTTTGGTTTTTGATTTAATTATTTGATTTTAGGTTTTTTATATGAAAAAAGGAAAAGTTACAATTTTGCCATTTAAGAATTAGTCAACAATTGGTCAAATTTTTAATTTTTGGTCAATTAATGTCAATCTAATAGTTTCTGTCAATTTGGATTTTGGGTGCAAATTGTTTAAATGTTTGGTACCGTGTGTGACA
>CAIGRL010119221.1:0-17673 GCA_903798325.1 Fraxinus xanthoxyloides | reverse complement strand
TCTTGTGGCGTTCAACACCGAGTATGGGTCACGTGATGTGTAGTCAAGAGGTCATTCAAATTTCGTTTTTGTTTGGTTACTTGATTCATTAATTCCTGATTTAAACTCAAAATCGGGATTATTCTTTAGGTTTTTTAGGATCTTCAATCTCGTTGTGGGTTGCTTTGTGTTCGTTATTACGTGATTCTCATCATCTTTCTAAACTTAGTGATGAATACTTTGGAAGAGGCTCAAAATATATACTCCAACATGATTTCACATTGAGATGTGATTCCTTAACTAATATCTGTTACGTTATTTTTTCTCAATTTCTAATCCTAATTTTCAAATTTATTTACAGACATTTCATACCACTCTTTTACATAGAAAACTCATTTTGTTACTCTCTTCTAGGAAAAGCCAATGATATAAGAACAAAAGATGGATCAAAAGTTTGGAGATATGTTTAAGCGAGACCCAGATTTTCTTCATTTTCCATTTTTTGAAATATAATGTTGGTCCATCAAATCCTATGGACGAGAATGGTGGAAAAAATTTGGTAGCTTTGTCATTTATTTGAAAGTTTCGCTCCTGATAAATTTTATGTCTTAGGTCAGTCCTAAGAGGCCGTCAGCTTTCTGATTGATGCAAAAATACATAGACTTGAAAATCATTTGGGGTACTAATCTTTAGAAAATATTCGCATTTGCGATTGATCATTTGAAAAGTTTTATTTATATTGAAGTCGACAAATAGTATGGTACTAAAGAAGTTCGTATTTTGCTCTCTTGCATATTATTATTATTATTATAAATGTAATTGTTTATATTGCATTTTTTTGTCTTTTAAAAGTTTCCTTATGCTAATAAAAAATGTATTTACCTTTCGATATTTGAAAAACAAACATGTAAAATACTTGCAATATGTATCAAAGCGAAGTCATCCAAGTTTCCTCCAACAAAATTTATAATTTGCTCTCAGGTAGAAGCAAGTCCAACGCACTCTTTAAGAGCATGTGGCTCGATGTAAATAATGAAAAATATAGGGTGCGTTTGAGCCATATTATNAAAAAATCTCAAACTGAATACACTTCTGAGAAGGTATTTTCGGACTGTTTTGCAAATATAAAAAGCTACTCTAAATTGACTATGTAAGCTTTATAGAAAGCTAAGCTTTGACCTCCAAATCATACCGGCAATAGATTTCGACTCCACTTCCATTTACCTGTATATTAACTGTATACTTGGACAACACATTAGACTATATGCGATCGTAGCTTTGATGGGATACGACTAGTCGTCAACACTTCTACACTTAAGTTAGGCCTTGAAAAAAAGTATTTAGGTGTGGACGGGACACAATAGATGAAAAATATGGGTGTTAATTTAAATATTACTAAACTTTTATTATAAGAATGGTTTTATCCTTGAATGTATTTTGGAATAATAGATTGATAAAGAATGTGTGATTGAAAAAGAAGGAAAAATTATTGATGTGATGAGAATTATTATTTTATTATAGAATGTGTGGTTGAAAATGAGTAGAAGAATGATAATGAAAATTTTTATGTGTGCCAAACTAGGGCATAATGTCGATTTTGCATAGGTATGATCTTGTATCGGGCTAAAATATTAAGAATAATATATATAATTTTATGTGTACTGCCACTTGGTTATTCAATTGTTTTGTCTTTTTTCGTCTTCCGTCAAAAACCTTATTATCTTTTTTTTTTCTTGTTGCATCGTTCCAACTACGCATATACTCGTAGAATACAATTGCGAGTGATACAAGAGAGAATTTATTTATGAATACGATTCTTCACATAATCAATTGCAAATGTGAATAATTTCTTTTATGTGATGAGGATGTGTTGTCAATATGTATACATGTCATTTGTCTTGTATATCTTTCTATTGTAATTCACATTATTTGTATACACATGAACATGTTTGTGAAATGTCACGAGTTTCTTATATTTGAGGCAAACTTAAATATTAATTTTAATTGCATATATTGTTACTTGGATTTTCTAAAATTAGATCTCATGACGCAGGAAAAAAAATATAAATTATATTATCTAATTCTATGAATTTATCGTACAATTTGGACAAATATCAATAAAGCTATACTATCACATTTTACTTAATAAATCGTCACTTAAGCATTGAAATATATCTCAACGTCTTAGCTAAAAACCTCTAGCGTAAATTTTGCCATAATGGTTGCATTTCATATGAACTTCTCTAAGGTATCTGAAGCCTTTCATATCACTTCTTTGCTTTTTTCTTCTATTGCAAACAAACATAGGATTGAGAATGCTTTAAAAGATTTTTTAAAATTTCTGATTCTTTTTTCGTAAGATTCTATAGAAAAAACTTGTTCAAGTTACTTTTGAATATGTAAGATACATTGTAACCAAAATTGGGGGAATGGATTAGTAGTTGTCCCGTAATCCTTTGTGATATGTTTGTTCTTATGATAAAATTCTTTCTTTTTATGATTTCTACTATCAACTCCTACCACTTTAAAGTAATTTTATCACTTTATTGATAGACAATCCCTATGATGACTCAATTTGGCTTTGAGAGCTCATTGAGTTTGACCCCATTCATGCAACTGACTTGCAAGTTCCCGTTGGAAAAACTTTCTTCATAGTCATAGCTCACCTATATATATATATAATTAATGGGGTTGCACATTATATAATTTTCATTTATATACTTGTTCGAGCTCTTTTTTATTTTATTCCATCTTATAGAATACTTATTGTTGGATTATATCAGATTGTAATAGAGATAAAGCTTGCCACGAAACCTCGAGAGGCAATAGCTACAATCAAGGCATTTTCATATGTTTAAGGAATGGCGTGTCATTCTTACATGTATGTTGCAACGAAGAAACATATAGTGCTGAAGTATTTTACGTTGTACCATATGATTTTCTGTTTAATTTAAATATATTGATGTTTCGATGACATCTGGATATGTAACTTATTATCTTTGTTTTTTATTATTTAGAAATTGGATGCTAGGAAATTGATTGTTTGAACAACTTTAATTTTTTTTCTTTTTTCTAGTCAACGTGAATTTTATAGCCGTTCCTTCAAATTGGGTTTCATATTGTGCTTTTCCTTGGACTTATTATTATTATTATTGTTATTATTATGTAATCATTCTCCTGAGCTTAATTAAATCATGAATAATGTATCCGTTATGACCATAAACTTTCTTTATCATTTATCACTTAATGTGTATTTACAATCATTCATCAGATGTCTACATCATTATATGTTTAAATTTTTCTAAAATATATTATCGTTCTAACGAATTAAATTACAAAAATATAACAATCATCGTGCAACGCACGATACATCACTAATATCATTTAAAAGTTCTTTTTTTGTGGCAGAGTTGAGTGCTTGCAATAGTACACGAATTCAAGAAAACAGTTGCCCTATACAGTATTTCACAACCAGTACTATAGAAAAAACCAACTTTTGTGTCAAATAATATAGTATTTTAACATTTCTAAAGATGAATTTCCACTTCTCGTAGAAAATTTTCATTAAAAAGCTGTTTTAAGCCAATTTTTTTATTAAGCTTTTTTAATTAGATGAAAAACTTTGATAATATTATTCAAGGATAATACTATGTGTACATAACATTATCTATAGCAGTGTCTAAACATATAACCATTATGGACACTTTTATGGATATAGATAGCTATGTACCTATAGCATTGATCATTATTCGAACACATTCAACACACATTTTAGTCTCAAACGTAGTTTCTGACTTTTCAAAAATCGTATTCGAAATCAACACAATTGTTATTAGGTGCACTATGTAAAATTTGGGAAATTTGGGGGCATAAAAAGTAATTTTATTTTGATTGAAATTTTAATTGCACTTAAAGTTTTTAATTTTTGTTTATTATAATATTTATATCACTAACAATTTTTTTATATCATTCTTATTTTCAAACTTTTCATTAGTTAATACTTGATAACATTTTTACGTCCAAAAATCCGTTGTGACAGAGTAAAAGAATTTATTTTTCATCATATTTTAAAAGTACATAAATTAAAAGATCGGAAAAATAATTTTTTTATTGATTAATGGAAGGTTAAATATAAAAATCGGCAAAAAAAATAAAAAAATATTTAACATTGAAAATTTTAACTGCAATTAAAATATACCCTTTTTAATTTGCTCCATCTCATCTTTGTCCAGAATTCATCTGGTTTTGCTGAGGAGAAATGGAGGCGCACCACTGCCGCGTGAATACGCATCTCTGCAACTCCTACAATTATAATTCTGCATTTTTAGTTTCAATGCCACGCATGATTTCTGTCAAACCGTGCAATTACGCAAGGCTTCTCTCGGTTTCTTGTTCTTCTGCTGCACCACCTGCTAAGAACAACAAAAGGAGAACTCCAAGAGACTACTCGGCAAAAACTTCCACTACTACAAGTAGAACAGGTACATCGTCAATGATTTATATGAACTTGGCGTACTTGAAATTAGAGGAAAATCAAGAAATTCTAGTATTTTTTCATGGTAATTATGACAATTGGCAAATGTGGTCTCTTTATTAGACGAATTGACACTATCTCGTGTAAAAAAGGTTCTTCAAACCATGCCGTAAAAACCCAGAAGCTAAATTTGGAAGTGTCACCCCACAGAGCTGGTATGCTACTTTATCAGTATAAATTAAGTTAATTGGTTCAGTTTTTATTATTTTTTTGGTGCAAGTTGTTTATTTATGGAGAGAGAAAGTTGAAATTATAGTTGTAATTTTTTGCTTCCCGGTGTAGTGTCTGCTGTGAGGTTGATGAGAATTGAGCTCGGTGGTGCATTTGCCGACCTATTGAATGACCAAGGAAAGGGTTCAGGGGATAATGAAATGGGATATGTGGAAAGAACTCTTGGTTTTCGCACTCGTAATTTGGATGATAGAGATCTCAGACTGGTTTTTCTCTTAACTTCTCCTTATGCATTCAGTGATCAAATTTCTAAATTTATAAATGTCATTTTTTGTGGCCTCTGGTTATTTGGACTGTTTAAAAGTAAATTTTTGACTGTAAGCATGTTGGATTGAGTGCCGTGGGATATTTTGATGCAGTGTCTCTAAATATTAACCTTGTAGGTAACAGAAATTGTTGGGGGTACGATTCGCTGGAGAAGATATCTTGATCATTTGATTCTCTCACTGTGCCACGAGGAGAGCACCTTCAGAGACATGGAGCCTCTTCTATTGCAGGTTGTTTACTTCCATTTGTTTATATCAGATGATGTAATGATAATATAATTTTCTGGCAACAGAATTTGTATCATTTTAGAATCCTTTTTATACTTCCATGACATACATACATTATAACATAAAATCAGTTCTTCATTGTAAGTTGTAACGGAGATTAACTGTATAGTTCTTTAACCTTCTAAAAACAAGTGAGCAGCATAACCAGATTTTCCTGCTTCTATTTGTTGAAAATTCTTCTTACTCAAAAGTAAGGCAATCAGTTTTAATGAGGCATAGCTTCATATATTCTCTTGCTTAATTTGTATTTTTGTCATGTAGGATAGCTTTTGCAATCTTGTTTGTGGAAATATCTGACGTTTTTTACTAAAAAAATTCCACATTTTGTTGTTAGATTCTTCGAATAGGTGTTTATGAGATTGTCAAGCTAGAAATGCCTCCATATGCAGTTGTCGATGAGGTAAGTTTGACTGATTGAATGAGTTTCTGAACAAGTTTTCTTAAGATTTCATTATTTTACTTTCCACCAATAATTATGAGGACTTTCGAATGATTCATAATAATGATGCTCGAATTTATATCCTAGCGTCAGTTTCCCCTAAGTCAGAGATACATGACTTTTTGAATTAATTTTTCTGCTAATCTTTTTCCATGTTACGAGGACTTCCAGATATCATTTTCCTTTTCTGTCACTTCTCCTTTTCTGTAGCTACTGGGGTTTCCTAGAATACTACTGTCAGATGACAGAACAAGGTTCTGGACTTTTCCTTTTGCTATTGTGATCAAGATCTTGGTGCTATATCAAGAAGCGTATGAGATTTTTAAATATCTAATATGTGGCACCTGTTGATTATAAACTTTTCCTTTAAATATTTGTATAACAGAATGTAAGGCTTGCAAAGGCTGCTCTCAGACCTGGTGCTGGTAATATGGTTAATGGGATTCTGCGGAAGCTGGTTGTGCTTAAGGTCTGCCATCTTCTATTCAAACATATGTCAGCAATTTGCAGCCAAGACATTCTACCTTAATTTTTGAATTCTTAGTGAATTGATAATTGACCCCCAGCCATTGGGGAGAATGAGGTACCTTAGTGTTTAAATTTCTATCAACAATAACAAATTTTAATTGAATGAAAAATCAAATCATTCTCTATATTTTGCAACAATTATAGATTCGAATTTAGCCAACAAATCAACTTACAAAACCCAATAGTATCTGTATTTGAAGCATGTACGTGTGTGTACCTTTAATATTTGGATGAAACATTGAGCTGCGATCTTTGCCGAAATTTACTGAAGAAGATGGAACCAAGTTGCCAAGAGGGTTGTGAACTCTTTCACCTCCTCATTTCACACTGTGCTAAACAATTTCGCCCACATGCTACTTACCAAACACTGCCCATATCATACTATTCTCAATTTCAATCCTTATGACAAAATATTACGGCTTATGGGTTGGTTTTAATACATTGAGATTATGTATTGGTGCTAGAGAAGTTCTTTGACCAATGGCCTGGTTAAAGGATTTTAAGAGAGTGAGCTTATGGGCCTCAGGTTGGTAGTCATGAATATATGTCCATCCATTACGATCCAGTATGTCAATAGTATAATTATATAGTTTGTCCGTAACATGCTTTAATGTAAAACATATGAGTAAGTTGATCATGATTATACTAGTCCACATAAATATTCCAACATTTACAACTGCACTCATAGCCACCAGAATGTATTGGATTTATTGTGGCACCTACAAATTTCTTATCTCTTGTGTTTCTTCAGGAGAGTAACTCACTCCCTTCACCAAAAGTGGAAGGTGATGATCGCCAGAAAGCACGTGCTCTTGCCACTATTCATTCTCATCCTGTAGTATGTTCATAATTTTCTCCTTTTGGTTCCTTACATCTAATTCACTCAGTTGATTTCTTTTTCCGTATAAGAAATATTCTGACATGGATGTATAGAAACTACAAAATTCAATTTGTCTGTAACATGACAGCATCTCAGCTCCTCTTCATCCTGACAATATCAAATTTCTAAATCTACTTCAACTGCAAAAAAATGATTAGAAATTAGAACTGGAGTACCTGCCAATACTTGGAGATTTTATTTTGTAGGATTCATCGATGTTACCAGTCTTCCCACGATAAATGTAAAATTATTATTTGTATGAGTGATAGATTTTAATTGGTGTTCCAAACCATTCTAATTCAAGAATCAAATCTTCTATCCCTGGTAGGCATACAAGGTAATAACATTGAATGTTTCTGAATACAAAGTAAGTAGTCTAAAAGGAAACTGCTTTACTCCTGCTTTTCTTTGATATTAATCCTAATGTTGACGATTCTGGCACTGTGCAATCTTACTTGGCGGCATTTTCATTCACTTAATGTTCCAGTGGATGGTGAGACGATGGATGAAGCACCTTGGACCGGAAAAAGCTATTGAACTTATGATGTGGAATAACAGTGATCCTTATTTCAGCCTCAGGTTTTAGCTTAGCTTTCTTTCTGTTTCTGTTGTTTTTTTTTTTTACAGTGTCAAAATCTGAACTTTTATCTTGTCTTGGTGATGCCTCTTTCAGAGCAAATACAGGGAAAGGGTTTACAAGGGCTGATCTAGTGACACAACTTGAAATGTTCAAGGTGATTGCTCAAGTTTTTCCACTCGAATTTTGACAAGTCTCTCCTCTAATTGAGGAGAATGGTAACTAAATGCTTGTTTGGGAAAGCTTAAAAAGTTGAGGTCGTACTCAACAATTAATTTTATTCACACATATCATGGGACTCACAACCTTTATCAACTTTTCAACCGCATATTTCATCAACTTTTATCAAAAGCTTTGTCAAACAACCCCTAAATATTATTAACTGTGGTTGACTTTTGGGGACAAATATAGACGTTTTGCAACAATTTATGCATGACCATGAATATTTCTATCTTACATATATCACTTCTCTCTCCCCTCACCCTCCTCACATTTGATTATGGGAAATGCATATGCATAGGGAGTACATGAATTGCTGTGGCAAATTGATTTTATCATCTTTGTTTCCTTTTCCTGAGCTTTAGGTTCCGTATGAACTTTCACCGCATTTGGATGATTTTGTTCGTATCAGAACTGGGATGCAGGTATAAGCTCAGTATTATATTTTCAATATTTTTCCGCTCATCATCCATGGTTAACGTCATTGCCCTGTATATCTGTGAGGCATTTAGACTTTTGTTATTTCTTTTGTCCATAATTGAGTTCTAGTTACATCTTCAAAACAAATATTGATTGAAATCAACTGTAATATAATCTAAATAATTTCTAAATGGTAATAATTTTCACTGCAATTTGTTCCCTACTATGAGGCAACTGCTTTGTTAGTCTGTTGTAAATCACCAACTCCAATAGAAAATGACTAAATTGAAGTCATGTCATGATTGCTGAATAAAGCTTTGACCACATATCTGCGATTGAGGTATCCTGTGGACCCCAGATCATTCTACATTTACCTTTTTCAGGTTATCATACAAGCTGGGTTACTGAAAAAGGGTTTGTGTTCTGTCCAGGATGAGAGTGCCGGTAAACTCTTCTCAACTATCGCATGAGTTTTAAAAGACCTGATAAATTCACTGCTTCCCTGTTAGGGAACCTTTATATCTGCTTTTACTGTATTTCCTTTATTTCATCGTTTCACTGTGCTATAGGGAGAACAGACTAATCTTACAGGACAATTCTCATTGTTCCATGCGGATTCTTGTATCTCTAGTGCTAGGGACTACAATGTACAATTTATTTGATTAATGGTTGGAAGTGTATCATTCAAAGAATTCATGTGGTAACCCGCTATAATTCTTGGTGCAGGCTTGGTGGTCTCTGTTGTGGATCCAAGGCCCGGGGACACTATTGTTGATTGTTGCGCTGCTCCAGGAGGAAAGACACTGTTCATGGCTTCACAATTGAGTGGTCAAGGTACATTTTTTGAAAAAGGTGGACTATAAGTTTGACTAGTGAAGAAGATGTTAAAGAGTAGGGTCAATTAGCAGGTTTTCAGCTTTCAGGGAATAAAAGCAATATGAAGTGTATTTATGTTCATTAATTTGCTTCTTCATTAAGCATGAGAAAATGTCAATTTGGACTATATTATCACTTGTTGGTCAGGTAGCATATGTGCAATTGACATAAACGAAGGCCGACTGAGAATCCTCAAAGAGACAGCAGAATTGCATGAAGTTGATAATGTTGTCACTACTACTCATGCTGATCTTCATACATTTGTTGTAAGAATTTCTCTTCTTAAATTGGCATTGTTTTGCTGCAATGAAAACAATTATTTTATCTTACTTCGATTTAATCAGGGCGAGAATTGTGTGAAATCTGATAAAGTTTTGCTGGATACTCCTTGCTCAGGATTGGGTGTTCTCTCTAAGGTATTCAAACAAAACATCTGCATCCCTGGAAGAAAAAAATAAAAAATTGTTTTTTTTCCTTTGCTCCCTGTCCTCCTGTTCATATTTAGTCAATTTGTTTTTCTATTTCTTGTCTGGATATCTTTTGTGGCAATACGCTTCTAACAAATTACCTGAATCTTGATTTAATTGATAAAGAGAGCAGATTTGCGTTGGAATAGGAGACTGGAAGACATGAAGGAACTTACGCACTTACAAGATGAACTACTTGATGCTGCTTCCACGTGAGTCCAGAAATTTGCTTTAACTTTATAGCTTGCTAATTGGTGACTCCTAGACTGGAAAAACATTAATTTAAAAAGATAAATCAATATAATTTTCTCTTTGTTACACTACAGTAGTAAAAAACAATGCGAAGTACTGGCAAAAGTAAAATGGAAGCTAAATAACTGTAACAATCGGCCTTGTTTCCCTGCACGAATTAAAATGAGTGGTCTGGGATTAACTGATAAAAGTCATTTTTTAGTTAAGAACTGGGATTTGGAACTTCAACAACGTTACTATCATCTAAAAACTGTTTTATTTATATTAAATCATTTATATTCTTTTGATTTTCCCTGTGCATTAATAGGTTAGTGAAGATTGGTGGAGTACTGATATACAGCACTTGTTCAATTGATCCAGAGGAGAATGAAGAAAGAGTGGGTGCCTTTCTTCAGAGGCATCCGGTAACTACCTGCAGCCTGTCTTGATGCTATGTTTTAGTCCTGCACTTCAGCTTTTACATGAATTTGATAGCTTTTTTATTTCTATCTAAGCATTAGAAGTTATTTTCATTTAAGTTATAGATGAGAAAATATGTTTTTTTCATATGGAGATTTGGTATAGTGGACAAGAAAATGCTTATGAACTGCTGCTACATGAGAGTAGTGAAAAATGGACCCTTTAGACATGTCAAGCTGGAGATGTGCTAAATTATTTCTATTTTTCTCTTTTAATAATTATTATGCAAGTTGATATTGCCTGCGGTCATTTGATGCATTCTTTCTCAAGAGGAAACCTCATTTTCTGTTGGAATCGAATTATCTGGTTCGCTTCTTTAAATTTATAGATATGATTTTCAATGTGATTGACTTTGAGGATTTTCTTTTTATTATTTTTTTTTATCTGAAAGAAAGTTTTGGATGACTTTGTATACAGGAATTCTATGTAGATCCTGCTGACAGATATGTACCTTCCAATTTTGTTACTGAGAATGGATTCTATAGTTCTAACCCCATCGAACATTCACTTGATGGAGCCTTTGCAGCTCGTCTTGTTCGATCTAGATGAATGACGAGTAAGTGCATTTCTTGATATTTATTTAATTTTTACATTGAATTTGTTACTTTGGTTCTAACATCCTGCTTTAATTAACTCAGAGCTCTGATGTGATAAATTTTATTGGTCGCTTTTTCATGATTTCTATGATTTTGGGACGAAGTTCAACTTGCAAAATCTTGCAGAAAGGGGGTCTAACTTGAAATAGAACTGGACTCGAAGAATTTAGACTTCACTATTTAGGACTTCTTTGCTGTGGGTATCGGAGGAAGGGAGGCCTTAATGCAGAAGATACGAAAGGTACGAGTTCATTCGGATAGCATTCTGATACAGGATTTGACGCTGGTGTGGCAAACTGCTTGCTCAGCTTCCGACAAGGAGTGCTTGAATGGCTTTAACTACGCGAGACTAGAATAAACAAACCTTTAATATCTACCAGTTGAATCTAGAAAAGTCATCTACCAGTTGTTCAATATCTAAACATGTTATGAAGTGAAGCATGTGAAGAACACCTCAATGAAGTGGTGTCTGTTAACCATGACCGGCAGGGATTCTCTGTAATTTTTGTAGAGAAACGTGGTGTTGATTGATGGTGATTGGTGTAAATGTTTCCTAAGAACTTACCGTTCTTAGAATCTGTCTTCATTGAGTTTGATTTTATATATGGTTGGGGCATCATAATCCCATCAACCATTTTTGGTGGAGCCTAAAAACTCATTGAGGCTGTGTTGAAGTTTTGTTAAAAAAAGAAAAGGAGAATCTGTCTCCACTGCACTATACTTTCTTCTATAAAGAGTGCACTACACTTTCTTCTATATGTTTAGTGGCCAAAATTTGACAAACTTCAAATTTCAATGAGTAATCGAATACTTTTTAAAAGAAAAAAAAAATATAGTGAACAATTGAAGACATTTCTTAAAATTTAGTGAGCAATGAAAGACTCTTTCTTATGTGACAATTTGGTAACGACGTGACGAGGCGCCATTTGTACATTCTGTCATCCACATCACCAATTTCATTAGAGATTTCAAACGGGTGGTAAGTTAGAAAGTTACATTCATCGTTTGGATAAGTTCAGTGGTTGAAACTCGACATTTTAAATTTTTGTAGAAATTGAAAATACATACATAAGTTTAGTGATTATTAAGATAATTAACTCAATTTTGAGATAGTGAAAGATTAAATATCCAATAAATTCTCTATTATCAAAATTTTCTCACACGCCAATTCAAAAAAATACTTGTTACCATCATTTTCTCAAAAATTACAATTTGAAGTGATGATTTTGGGTCTAATTCGAACTTTCGTTGAAGTTTCATTCGGATTTCAAGTGAAAATAGTAGGTTTCAATTTCAAATATGGTTTTTTAATTCGAATCTGGTGTCATGAGTGTAATTTGAAGTTGCATTAGTGTCATTTGGGTCACAACTTGGATTGCATCCATAATTCCCAACTTGGATATATGAATTATAAATTACGAAATATTCAAAAAAATAGATAATAATGAAAATTGAGAAAAGGAATAGATGCAGACCTAATTACCACACAAGGGTATTAGGCTACAGCATTCCCAGTAAAAAAATTGGACTTTTTCACTATTGCAACGACGTCGTATATGACCTCTTAATTTTCTAACAGCCCGGTAGCTGCACCAAGTAATCGTGCCACAACCTCGCTACCGTGACATGTAATCACCGGTGCCCTGCGGAGTAATCATCCACACACACCCCTAAGAAGCAGGCAGAAGCTCTGAAATGAGAAGCAGAGGATGAAGAAGTGCTTTCTGGTTCGGGCCATGACTGAGGCCCACGCCCGAAACGGAACCCAATTATTCCCATTCAACCGCTTTCTGTGCACTTCTTCCAATCCTTCCGACTTGGCGCTGAAGAATGTGACGAAGTCGAACTTCGACCCGGCGCTAGCCGAGCTCCGGGGCCACGTTAGGGAAGCCGACTTCGTGTCAATCGACTTGGAGATGACGGGGGTTACAAGCGCCCCATGGCGAGAGTCATTCGAGTTCGACCGGTCCGATATCCGGTACCTCAAGGTCAAAGACTCCGCCGAGAAATTCGCTGTCGTCCAGTTCGGTGTCTGCCCCTTTCGCTGGGACTCGAAGACTCACTCTTTCATTGCTCATCCGTAAGTTTGTGTGCGCGCACGCGCTTTATGATGATGCTATAAGAATAGGAAAAATAGAAAGGTAGCATTTTTACTTTTTCTTTTATTGGAATCGGGAGGCCAAATCTTATCTTAGTAATGTGTGATTTCGGCAGGCACAATTTTTACATATTTCCACGGCAAGAAATTCCAGGTGACGGTCCATCTTATGAGTTTTCATGCCAAACAACCTCCCTGGACTTCTTGGCTAAATACCAGTTTGATTTCAATGCTTGTATTTATGAAGGTGAGTTGCTTATTTTCTTATTATCGTCCCTCAACCTTAATGATGCTTACGAACAAGTGGTTCAAGTATTGGCGTTAAACCCTCCCTTCAAAATGCCCGGGTGGATATTGGTATTCATTCACACCTATAATACTGGTTTTTGTAGTGGGGTTCACCTGTTTCAGGATTCAGTTCTTTATCTGATAATCTGAAAATGGAGCTGATAGTGCTGGAAATGACACGGGATATTTATTTGCATGACCTAATAAAATTACAATGTGCTAGAATTTTAAGTATTTTGATCACTGTGAATCGCGAGATTGTTAACACGATTGTAAGATGAGCGCACCAATGGATGATCAATGATCCTCGTGAGATGATCCTTTGAACTGTGTTGTATTTCTATTTTTGTTTGTTTTAATTATTTTGATCACTGTGAATCGTGAGAATTTTAACACATTTGTAAGATGAGAACACCAATGGATGATCAATGATCCTCGTGAGTGATCTTTTGAACTGTGTTGTATTTCATTTTTTGTCTGCCTCCCTTAAGGCTCTAGGAAATAGATTTTACATGCATTATTTAAAATTACTCATAAACTGTTGAGTCAGATTTCGAAGACACTACATTTGTTTTCTTCAGGAAAAATTCACAATTATTTTATGATGGGATTTTCTGGAAGTTCAGTTCCAATGTCTATAACTTATTCTACACATTCATAACCTTATAATATCTCCAGTTGTACTTGTTGCTTTTATTTGGAGTATTTACGCTTTTAAATATCTCAGGAATATCTTATTTATCCAGAAGCCAAGAGGAGGAAGCGTTAACACGGTTAAATTCAGTGTACAAGGATGAGTCTTCTGATTCGTTGCCAAACTTAAAAGCTTCTGCAGACACACGGTTGGTTAGAATGGCAGATATTTTGTTTGCTGAGAGAATGAAGATCAAAATTGGCGAATGGCGTGCTGGATTGTTGCACAATACAAATGAAGGATCTGAGTTACAGGGGAGTTCGATTGACATAAATCAGAATTTTCAGACTACTTTCTTCAAGTTGCGTCCTGCCCTTGTTCTAAATGCTTTGACTTCTCGCCAGCTAAGGTTGATTGAGTTGGTAATATATTTTCTCCCCTTCTACTTTCATTTTACTTTGGTTAGCTTTCTTTATAGTCCACTTTTGACCTTTGGCTCTGTAATTCTCATTTATCAAAAAAATTCTTTTAGCACCTTGCATTTCTGTCTCAGTTTTGTCCATAACATTCCTAGAAAATTGGTTCAATGGATTATGGATTGCAGAATCTTCCATAGTTCTTCCATCTATTCCCTTTATCTCTGGTACTGTGCACGTGAGCTCTGTTTATCTTTGTCAGTTAAATTATCATGAACTTTGTTCATTATTTTTTTGGATGAAATTCAGTGTCTTTGTCTATATACTTTTCTTTTCTTTTCCATGTATTGATAAAATCCTTGGTGAGGTTTATATACTTCCATCTTCTTTTACATGGATTGGTACAACCCTTGGTGCGGTTTTTCTTATTATTAATGGTTGGTTCTGAAAATTTGAAGGTCACCAAAAAGCACTTTGAAGATCTTGCTTATGTCCATGCGACCGGTGAAACTTCTTGTCCACAACCATTAGTTGTCTATACAGAATCCGCTGAAGACAGGGATTTGCTGATGGTAAGACTTGCCTTGACACGGTCTTTTGTTAAGTTATATTTTTAATTGACATCTTTCATTAAATTGAGTAGTTTCTTTCACACTTGAAACTGTTTGAAGACTAAATTATTTATTTATTTAGCTGTAGTTGCAAAATGAAATTTCAAGTTTTTAAGCCACATGTTATATATCTATTGAGAGTCGTCAATATAATTTTGAGTTTTCATATGCATAATTTTAACTCATGATGAAGATAAAATTGTTGTGGAGATTATTAATGGATGTTTTATTGTGGTCTGTCCCTGATAGTCACTTCATTTCGTATGATAATAATATAATCTTGTTGCACCTTTATATTGTGCAGAGGGACATTAAGGATTCTCGTGGAAAAGCAGCAGTAATGAGAATAAAAGCTGCGGTTGGATTTCGACATGTTATTGATCTCCTTTCCGCTGAAAGAAAGTTGATTGTTGGTCACAATTGCTTTCTTGGTACTATTATTACATTGGTTATTCTTTCTAGTGTTGCTCTTCATCTTCTAAACTCTATATTTCCTTGTGACGATTTGTTGGATTGGTGCAGATATGGCACACATATACAACAAATTTGTTGGTCCTCTTCCTTCGGCAGTTGAAGAGTATGTCTCAGAGGTTCAAAAGCACTTTCCATACATAGTTGACACAAAAGTACTGCTAAATTCAGATAGCAGTTTTTTGCATCTTGTGAAGAAAGGCAGCACATCACTTTCCAAAGCATTTTCCTTACTGTGTCCGCAAATTGCGTCTTCCAGTATCTCAAGCATTGTTTTGGCGGATAAACCACGTATTAAAGTGGAGGTTCATGTGGATAATAAGAGGTTGGTTCCCCTTATTTGTCCCTTAAATTTTCTTCTAATGTTGCATAATTTTTTTTTTTGTTTTTTTTAATGCTTAATTAATTTGCTCTCTGTAGCTTGTCAAGAATATCACTTCAACTAATATCGAAAGGGCATCTTAATTCATTATTTGGTCTATATAGAAATGTTCGTTCAAACAGGTGGAGATGGTTCAAATCTTGGAAGGCAAATTGAATTAGTAACTTCATGGATTTGCCAATATCTGTCCCATGGATAACAATATGGCAGAAATCACAAAAGAAGAATAGTCAATTGGAAGGATGATAATAATTTAATGCCAAGAAATTTTAGGTTCCGGAAGACCTAATATTTTATCCCAAATTTCTAATTGGGACTGAAAATTTGTGTCATATTTGCAGGTTCTCAAATTGGAACTCTGGAGCCAAGCATGAAGCTGGATATGATGCTTTTATGACAGGATGTGTTTTTGCTCAGGCATGCACCGATCTAGGAATTGATTTCAATCTTCATGAACTACACGTCAATTTAGTAGACAATGAGAAGCTCCAGAAGTATATCAATCATCTGTACCTTAGCTGGATAAATGGAGGCATTATTGATCTTAGAACGGGGAAGTGTCCTGCAGACTCTTTAAGTTGTACTAATCTCAAGCAACGGTATCCGAAGATTTTGTTTTCGAATATAGTTATATTGTGTGATCTACCGTCAAAGCTGAAGGCAAGAGAAATAAAAGAATGCATGTCAAAAGTTTTTGGCGCAGATTCTGTGACCTCCATTTTCCAATTGGATGAAACTGCAGCCTTTGTTCAGTTCAGCAAACAAGAATTTGTGTCTCGTTTTCTTGAATTGAAGGACACCTTAGAACAAAAGTATGATCCGATTTCAGTTTTGCATCCCCTATCTAAGATTTTGGAAGGTGGACGTACTCGTGCTGCCGGTTATGAAATATATAAAGAGATTTGCAGTTCTCCTATATCACAAATTCTATTTTCTGATCAGGCTGAGGCTGTGGGAATTGAATGGAGAACCAGACTGCTAGAACCCATCGTAGGAGTTGCAAATCAGGAAGACAAGATTTATAGTTTTTCTCAAGACAGAAAAGAGACCTGCGCTATAAATAATGCGACTGGTCCTCCATCAAGATGCCATTTTCCAACTGATGAACTCGTAGATTCCTTTTATCCAGTTCAAGCTCAATTGAGCAAATAGAGTAGATATTTATTTTTTGTTTCAAATTCATCCAGTAAACTAATTCCCTGTTGAAATTGATAGCAAAAAGGATCCCTGGATGTGTTCTTTATTCCAATGGGAAATTGTTGTGAATGTACTGAGACTAGAAATATATCTTTTTGTTTCTCAGGATATTGGAAAATGAAAATTTTACCAATTATGAGAACTCATAAGTTTTTTTATAAAATAAAATGTTACACAAGATCTCTACCATTCATATATCAGATGCATTTTACAGCTTTCCATTGAAATTTTTTGGTCTTGCAACAAGTTGGTTAACTGAGGTACGTAAACTTGGTCAAGCTAGCATGATTTGGATCATACATTTGAACAAATGTTTGAGAACCTGAACAATGTTGTTTCAACTAGATTCAAACTCTTTTTTTTTTTTAAATACTCATTTTCAGGTATTATACATTTAACTCTGAGGGGTTGCTCAATTGTTGTGGTCTTGAATTTGCTCTTCAATGGTCACGAGTTCGAGTTCCCTTAAGATTACTGAAGTGAGTATTCGATTGTAAACTTCAGGTTCTTCGTGGAATTAGTCGAGGTGAGAACAAATTGACCCGAACATCCACGATTAAAAAAA
>CAIGRL010119212.1:0-18902 GCA_903798325.1 Fraxinus xanthoxyloides | reverse complement strand
GAAAAAAAAAAAAAAAAAACTCATTGAAAATTAGCAACAAGATCATGCATATACACCTAAGATCCTTTCTGTAAATACTCCATTTTCCATGCATTCTCACTACTCTTCTTCACCACTAAGCTTTTGCCTCTCCAAGCAATGAAGGAGATTGTTCTTGCAGAACCCACAAATGACATTGCTAGTACAAGCAATGGAAGAACGTATATTTCAAGTGATACAAGGCCATTTACAAGATCACTCACTTATGGGAGAGAACATGTGCCTGAACCATTTGATAGTGAGAAGTTGCCTGTTACTTTGGTTTCTCATATTCAAAAATTTCTTCGAGTGGCGAATCAGATTGAAAGTGAAGAGCCTCGTGTGGCTTATCTTTGTAAGTCTTCGTATAGTTAGTTAAATATTGAAGCTTTTTACGTGTTGAGTTATTGTGAATTTTGGTGGAGATAATTTGGGCTACTTAGTCCAAGTTATAGCATGTATTAACTAGATTTTAATGTATTTGGGTTTAATCATTTGTGTAGCACTGTTTTTATGCGTTTATTTCTTCTAAATTTGTTTATTTCATCTTTTTATATAATGATTTTGGTGTATTTTGAAAATTGCTACTAGGTGGCAGTGCTATTGTACTCACTGCTGGTTCAAACTGTTATAAATGTCTCAGAATTTAATGGATTGAACTATAAATTATCAGTTTCTGTAGTGTTCTGCAAATCTTTTTGATATCAGAGGATCCTGCAAGGTTCATGTTTAGTTTGGGAAGGATTTAGTTATCACTTGTGCATCCTAAGAAATGAAACTTGATCCATGTTTTTCCAAGTTGATTAAATTTCTCAAGGAAAATTTTGGAAATAGGAGTTCTTGATAAGTTTATTGAGTAGGAAATTAATTAAAGATTAGCCCTTTTTTTCTCAATATTTGAGTACCTTTGTGAAAAGGAGAATTGATCGAGTTATCTGGCCAGGTCGTTTTCATGCTTTTGAAGTAGCACATAACTTGGACAGAAATTCAAGTGGTCGGGGGGTGCGACAATTCAAAACTGCTCTTCTCCAGCGGCTTGAACAGGTAATTTTAAACTTCAAGCCTCAGTTGTTGTTGTGTTGAGATATTTCTTTAATTCATTCTCGCTTTAAAATTCACATCTTATAAGACACTTACGATCATGATAAAGGTAAAAGCATAGCATTATGATGCGTAGTTGGAGTTTTTACCAAATTTCTTAATAAAGCATTGCCACACTGTGTTGTCATAATTGAAGTAGCTTTACATTGGATTGTATCTTTAAGTAGTTGCCATTTTCACCTCCCCTCTGAAGACAGAGCAGAATCGTTTGTGATCATGTAACTATGGAGCATTTTTAGGCTCCGGAAAATGGAAAGGCTTATTCACTTCTTATTTCTGTTATCACTAAAGATTTATGGCCTGTTCATTTATGTTTATTTCTTTATGCCTATCAATTAAATCCAAACTGAGAACAGTAATGCAGAAAACAAGATGTCTCCGAGATCTTTTCCCTTTCCAGTTACTAATTTCCAGTTTATACACTTTTTTCCTGCAGGATGAAGAAGTTACAATTAACAAAAGAAAGGAAAAGAGTGATTTGCGTGAACTAAGACGTGTATATCACGAGTACAAATACTACATCATCGAACATGGTGGAGAATGTACTTTGGAAAATAGGTGACTTGTTCTACTTTGCTAGGTTATGCTTCGAATGAACTATACAAAACAATTTTACTTTTTTCTGATGAAATAAATATGAATGTTTTCACAGAGATAAGTTGAACAAAGCACATGCCATTGCACAAGTTTTAGACGAAGTATTAACTACAGTTACCACCGCAGCAGGTTCCCAGGTTTACTTTGTGCTCCTTTTCCTTCTTCCCCTTATTCTAGCATTCTCATATTTTGGTAGACTTAATAAAATCTTCAGGGAAATCTGACCATAAAACTCTTAACTATCTAGAAAATCACTCTTATATCAGACATTTTGTTTCAATTTTTTGCTTCTGACAGGCTCTTGCGGAGACTGACAGTATTAGTGCAAAGTCTGAATATTTTGTACCATATAACATCCTTCCTCTTGATCGAGGAGGTGTCCATCAGGCAATAATGCAACTTCCCGAGGTCTGATGATGTTTAATTAACTACTCACATTCTTTTAACATGGCTATTCTTGCAAAGCATAAATTTCTACATGTCATTAAGGATCTCACTGCTTTAACAGCCTAATGTTGTTCATTCAGACAGTTCTATAGGCAATCCATTTTCTTGAGTAAATCAGCAAGTTAATTGCAGTGTGATTACACTGTGATATATGAAATGACCTTTGATAAAATATAGAAGTCTACAGATCAAAGCTTCAGTGGCTGCTGTTCGCAGTGTTCGTGGTTTACCCTTTGTGGAAGATTTGAAACGACGAGCAGCTTACATAGATCTGTTTGATTGGCTTCAGTTTTGCTTCGGATTTCAGGTATACCTGCTTTTCTCGGTTTTTCCTTCTTCTGACTTGTAATTTGTTTATTTAATTTTGCTTTCGCGTGCTCTATATTACTTTATTCAAGCAAAACAGCTTAAAATATGATCGAGAATTGGATAATGAGTTTCTGTATCATTGATTTCTCACTTTCTAATTTTTGTATCTTCCAGTGAAAAGTATATCTGTGTTCTACTATTTATGCTGGCACTGTTTGTCTGTTGTCAGAAAGGAAATGTAGCCAACCAGAGGGAGCATTTAATCCTTCTCCTTGCTAATACCCATATTCGACAAACTCACAAGGAAGCATCACCGTTAAAGGTGTGCCAAGTACTGTAACTTAATTTCAGTTCATATATTCCTTTTGTCCTTTTTCTCCATGAGAATTCCCTATGCTTTTGGATATTAGATAGGGGATGGAGTTGTGGATGGACTATTGAAAAAGTTCTTCAAAAATTATAAGGATTGGTGCAAATTTCTGGGCAAAAAAAGCAACATTGAGTAAGATTCTTTGAATTGAAACATGTCTCTTGCTACATGGAACTGTTCACGAAACTACATTCTTCATTTTCTTCTTTATCCAACTTCATTTATTATTTCATTTTCAGTAACACCAAATTGTACTTTATTTTCTTTTGCAGGTTACCATTTATAAAACAGGAAGCACAACAATATAAACTTCTGTACATAGCACTTTATCTTCTCATATGGGGTGAAGCTGCAAACTTAAGGTTTATGCCAGAGTGCCTCTGTTACATATTTCACCGCGTAAGTTGAAATTTTGTTGCTATCAGTTTCTTCACTGATATATTTTCTATTTTCCAGTACTCAACTTTGAGAACATTGTTTCTAATATGTACTTTGATCTTGATCAAACTTCAGAATTTCAAGACTCCATAATGCATGAACCATTAAGGTTTACTAGTTTTTGGCACTCTTTGTTCAGATTCTCTTCCCCCACACTCCACCATATTCAGAGGAGTAGACATTGCTTGCCAAATTTATAGGGATACAGATTCAGTGGCTGGCCTCTGAAACAGACATATTAGATTTCCCATGAAACCTGTGAATAAATTATTTTCAAAGTTTGGTTGCTAGAATCTGTTAATAGAACGAATACATCTTTCTTCCTTTTTATGTACTTTTTCTCGTTTGCTTCTCATAGTCTTAGAGTTGTTGGGTAGAGTCACATTCTGCATTTATAGTTTGGTTAAAACTCATTTCGTGTGAAATGGAAAATAGGGACTGAATAGGATATGTTTAGATGTACAATGATTGATGCCATCCTCTAAGAGTTCAGGCTTATGGCGATTGACGAATTTCATTTTCTAACTAATTTAAAAAAGTAGAAGGTAGTACTAGTTAGAGAACTTTTACCACACAATCAATATGCTCTATCCTTCGTTCTCAACTAGATGAAATCTGTAGTTTGTTCTTTTTGGTTCACGTAATGGTTAAAGACTATCTGAATATTAGGTTATCTGTTAATATATATTCTCTGATTTTAATTTAACTCAACGGGTTTAGGTTTAGAGCCCATGCATGTGATATTACTGTTAATTTAGTGGGTTTTTTTTTAACTTCTATTTCCCATTTGCATTCTCTTTCAGATGGCATATGAAATGCATAATGTATTGACTGGGGCTGTAAGCATGATTACTGGAGAAAGATTCATGCCAGCATATGGTGGAGGAACTGAGGCATTCCTTAATCTTGTAGTTTCTCCAATATATGAGGTCATAAGTCAGGTACTATGAAACAACAAGTGCATTTTCCAATGTCGTTTTTAACATGGTCTCTAATGTTCTTCACCAATCACTGAAGGAAGCTATGAAAAACAGAAATGGAACAACTGATCATTCAACATGGAGGAACTATGATGACTTAAATGAGTTTTTCTGGTAAGAACACTCAAACTGTATTCTTAGGTTAACTTGAATATGTAGTTTTGCTGATTTTTCACCAGTGACAGTTGTTTTCATGTGCTTGTTGGTAAAATTTCAGGTCTCCAAATTGCTTTGAAATAGGCTGGCCCATGCGTTTAGACCATGATTTCTTTTGTGTACAGCCGTTAAACGATGGTAAAAAGAAGAAATCCTGGATACCACTCAGGACAAGTGAAGGAAAGAAAAGCAATATAAACGAAGATGAAGAAATGGGAGTAAGCCATAATTTTCGAACTACACATGCACATTATTATCGCAAGACAGATGCCATGTTGACTCCTTCCATTAGATGCCCCTATATGCGAATTATCTCCTGGTAGTTTGTTGTAATCAAATTTGCATTTGTGACTTTTTCATGCTCCATGGGAGAAAAAAAGTTATAAACTATTTTCACATTTTAGTGATCTTGTTCTAGAAAAGGGTTTCAGAAAGTGGTTTTCATAATTTTAAGTTACATTCTTTTTTTTTTCTCTGTTTATCGAGAAGATAATCAGCTATTACCTACATAAGAACCAGCTTGGACTAATATTATAAAACCTTCACTCACCTTTACATCGATACATTTCAGGCCCCACTGGATGAAACACGGAAGACAAAATGGCTAGGAAAGACAAATTTTGTAGAGATACGTTCATTTTGGCAGATTTTCAGGAGCTTTGATAGAATGTGGAGCTTTCTTATTTTATCCCTTCAGGTGAATTTCAAGAATCTACTGTTTATACCTTATAAAGTATATCTGGATAACTGAATCTTTTCTCTTGGTTTCTCTTAGGCATTGATAATTATGGCATCTCATGATTTAGAATCTCCATTACAAATATTTGATTCAACAATACTCGAGGATGTTATGAGTATCTTCATTACGTCAGCAGTTCTCAAACTAATTCAAGGTACAGTACAAGGTAGAGGCAATTCATTCCATTATTTCCTCAAATGAAGTAAAATTCTTTAGTATACTAATTTAGGGAAGTCATTTTGTTGAAGTAATTGACAGGTTTTTTAGCTACTTATTCTGGTGTGCTGTGGGGCCCTGGGAGGGAAGGGTGTTTTAAAGAGAATGAGAAGAACTGAACAGTCAGTGTGATTTAACAGATTCATAGAATGATGATTGCATTCTTTAACTTCAATATATTAACCCAAATAAAAGACATATAACATATGAATAAATTTTTATTCTCAATTTATATGGGCTTAGCTACATGGATGTGCTACCTTAATTAACTCCGGAATGTGGTCATTCTTCATTTTAAAAAATCCATCATCACATTCTCATCTTGGTGCCACTTTGTTTAAGTACATGTTGTTTCTTCTAGTCCAATATTTGGTCCCATAGAAATTGCAGTCTTAGAAACTCTTTCTTCAGTCTTCCAAATTTGATTGATTGCGCAAAACTCTGTATACATTTCTCAACTCTTCCTAACCAATCTTAGTCCTTTGAATGGATTCATAAAATTCTTCCCGATTAAAAACCAAAGGTGCATTCGTTGGATGTTTCCATCTTTTCCTAGGTGTTTCGGAGCCAATAAGACTCACAAGGAAAAAAAATTAGGATAATATTTGGTCATATTTGTGGAATTTAATTTATTAATTCTCAAGTTAGCCTGCTATGATTATTTTGGAAGGTATTAATCTATTCTAGTACTGTTTCCAATGATTATAATACATACTTTAGGGTAAAGTTTCTTGTTTGCTTAGCTGGTTTTTTTTCCCCTGTTTCAAACAACTATTTCCATATCTACAATGGAGTGTTCACTGCAGAAGCTTAATTTGTGTGTTCTTTTCCTCTTTCTGTATGAAGTTATAGTGTTCGATTAACATTACTATTTACCAGCCTCCTTTTCAGTGTACGTATTCAATCAATGTGAAAAGATTTCTCATATTGCAGCTATTCTTGACATTGCCTTCACATGGAAAGCAAGATACACAATGGACTCTGCTCAACGTATAAAAAATGTGGTTAAGGTGGTTCTGGCCATGTTATGGACAATTGTTCTTCCTGTATTATACTCTAGATCTAGAAGAAAATACACTTGTTACTCCACGCAAACTGGTAACTGGCTTGGAGAGTGGTGCTATTCTTCGTACATGGTCGCAGTTGCATTTTACTTAACTACTAATGCAGTCAGTATGGTCCTTTTTCTTGTGCCTGTGGTTGGAAAATACATTGAGACCTCCAACACTCGAATATGTACAATCTTTACTCTGTGGACACAGGTAAGAATTCATTGTCCTTTTCAAAACATTTTGAGTTGTTTCTGGATTTGCTTCGATGGAAACTACAGTTGGAGTTTTGAGTCCACTGCATATGAATATTGGACAATTTATTGGCGTCTGTTATACAATAGAGTTTTTTTCAATATTCTCTGTTTCAGATCAACAAATAGGTGGAGTATCCATAAATAAAGATAGCCAGATCATCAATTTTATATTTTAGAATACATAGTTATCTGGTTTATAGTTCTGCATCACGAGACACAGGGCAAATACTTTGATTTGTCCATGGTCAAGAGGTTTTTTTTTGTCACTTTCATTTTCTATCTTATTATACTTACTATGGGATCATTGTTGTCATGTTGTACTCTATGATACTTATATTTTAATAGCCTTCCAACAATGGAATGTATTTAGTTTGATTTTGTAATCTATATAGTTATCAATCCAAGCTTTCATGACATTTAACGAATTTCTCCACATTTTATAGCCTAGGTTATACATTGGAAGAGGAATGCAAGAGAGCCAAGTATCTATCCTAAAGTATTTTAATACTCTATACACTCAAAAGTTTTCTGCTCTATCTGTATTTTTACTCGATCTTGTTCATTAGTGTGTATTCTTGTTGCTTTTAGGTACTCATTATTCTGGGTGTTGTTATTCCTCAGCAAATTTTCATTTAGCTATACATTCGAGGTGAGTAATTTTACTTTGTTTTGCTTTTCTCAACAACCTGGTATAATCAAGTACATTATTCGTCAATCCTCATGAAGATGACTAAATTAGCCAAGACACAATTTGAGTTGATCCTGTCAAATATACACAATAATATTCAATAAGACTCGATGCCCCTCTATGGGAGAGGTTCTCTCATTATATAGAACCAAAATCATAATTAAATATGGTAAAAGCGATCTATCTATATATGGTACAATTACAATGATAATATAATCGTAATCTTCGTCGATCTTCGTCGATCTTATTCAATCTCATTGACATTCCCCCTCAAATTGATGCTGGTAAAAGTATCAATTTGTAATCATGAACCGACGATAGTGATAATATTTGTGCCCACAAAGTAGAAATCCAAATAAGAGCAGTCATCTATGAAAATTAATGGCAACGAGAGACCAAGAATAACAAATAGTGCAGTAACCAACAAAGAACACTCCAAAGATACTCCAGAGAACTCACACTCCCCAAAAAGAATTTCCAAAAGAAATTCACGAAATGTGTCGACACGCATACAATGATTTCTATCTGTTGGGATAACTTAGTCAAACACATAATTCGGGTTCCGATAAAAGCTCTAATGCCAAACATCGGCCAAAACTCCAGATACTAAGATGGAAGAAATCCCACAAAACAACCTACATTAAAAGCTCAAATATGATCCTCTTCCGAAAAACCAAAACTCTAGCTCATCCCCTAAGCAACCAACAATCTGCACTCTAAAAAAAATATCATTATTCTGCGACTATACTCATGAAGCACCACAGAAAGAGAAGAAAATTTAGTCAAAGCTCAATCAACACGTAATCTTGATAAAGCCGTCTGTGTCCAACAAGAAACCTTAAATTTTGAAATAATCCAACAAATCAACAAGCCTAAACCAACAAAGCTGCAGGCTCAACCAAATGAACTTAAGCCCAATCAAAAAAGTAAACAACCATCACTAAAAATCTTACAAGGCTTTGCCGATTCCATCTTATTCATCACCAAAACCAATTTTCTCTCCATCACCACCCATGAGCTCACCTCCACCTCTAGTTTGCTCCCAACCTCCACTTGTCCAGTCACCTCCACGACCCAAACACTTACAACCACCACCACTTGTAAGCTTACCACCGTTTCCAGTATTCTTGCCACCACCACCTATGAAGTCACATCCATCACTACTAAAGCAGTTTGCACCATCTCCAGTATTCTCACCACCACCCGAATTGACATCTAAAGCCTCCCAGTTGGATAAGAGATCGATTTGCTTGGAGAGAGCTAGAATTTTTGTCAACCCTGATAGGGAAGCAAGCAGCAGTTGTTTGCTACTGCAGCGGCAACCAACAAAGCACGGCGTTTTCTGCGACCTAGTTTAAAACTTGTCGTCAACGTGCACGGTGTTTGCCCAACACCGTCATTGGGCACTGCTTACGTCGTGGTGGTGGCGGCGATGGTGGGTATGGTGTGGTGGCACAGGAGAAGACGAAGAAAACGAGTTGGGGGATGAATTGGGGGTGGGGCGGTCAAGATTGTCCGGTTTGGTTCAGTGGTTCCAATTTCTAGATCTGATTTTGTACATGAAGTTTCACAAGCTCCTCAAAATATGAATGGGAGACAGATAATTATTATCAATAAAAAATACCAATATAAAACTAACATAGACACTGATATCTAATCAAAAACAAGAAAATTTGACTGGACGAGTGGCACGAGACCGCTCGCCGGAGAACAGAAGCTTGCAAGTTTAACTCAAAATGAAATTAAACTAGCTCTGATACCATATCAAATATACACAATAATATTCAACAAAATTCGATGCCCCTCTATATGAGAGGTTCTCTCATTATATAGAACCAACCAAAATCATAACAAAATATGGTAAAAGCAATCTATCCATATATGGTACAATTATAGTGATAATATAATCGTAATATTCGACGATCTCTTTAATCTTATTCAATCTCATTGACAGATCCATTTGCATGATAAAGATTGTGGTCTTGTTGTGTTACCTTAGCAAGGCACTTTTTTTTGTCAACATAATTTATGATTTTGCACCATTGAAAAACTTTTACCTGTAAAAGAAAACAATCATGTTTCTACTATTTACAAAATGAGTATTGGGTACTATTACTAAGCCTTGGAGTTCATACATGACCTATTTTGAGTGTAATGATGCGAAGGAAAGATCATGCAGGATTATAAATTTACTTGTCCTACATTGTGCAGATTAAACCGCTCATATCCCCTACAAGGCAGATCATGAGAATTGGGGTTAAAAACTATGACTGGCATGAGCTTTTTCCAAAAGGTAATGACCCCCTAGTTTCCGTAATGCAATTTAAACAGTTGAGATGATTTATAGAAATTTAACTTGCGAACATCAACTGATGTGAATTTTCTAAATCCAGTGAAGAACAATGCTGGAGCCATTGCTGCTATTTGGTCTCCCATTATACTTGTAAGAGTCTAAAGACCTACCGGAATCAATGCTTTTATCATAATTGATTTATACTACTCATCAAAGATGCTTTTCATCACAAATGTTTAAGATCATATTCATTTTTCTTGTATTTAGGTGTATTTCATGGATGCACAAATATGGTATTCTGTTTTCTGTGCTGTGTTTGGTGGTGTCTATGGGATTCTGCACCATCTTGGTGAAGTATACACAACTCCCATTTCTTTTATAACCTTCTTTTTCTTATAAATAGAATGATAGTATTCTTAAACCTCTTGTTTCAAACAGATTCGAACACAAGGAATGCTGCGAAGTAGATTTGACACTTTGCCATCTGCATTTAATGCCTGCCTTATTCCAAAACAGATAAAAGATAATAAAGACGGGATCAAAAGGTGGATCTTCCACCAGAAATTTCTAAAGGTTTGTTCAGTCTGAAATAGTACAACTACGACAAGTATATTGTTTTGGCCTGAATTGAGGTGAGTGTCAGGCTTCAGGAAATGAGAAGAATGGGGCTGTGAAGTTTGTTCTTGTATGGAACCAAATCATTAGCAGCTTCCGTGAAGAGGACCTGATAAGCAACAGGTTAATTATGTCTTATCGGATGTTTTTCTGATTTGTCTTTTGTTAGTCCAAACATGATATATAACATAACTGTGTTACTGGAATCAGGGAAATGGATTTGATGAAAATACCTGTCTCAACAGAGTTATTTTCTGGCCAGATCCGTTGGCCTGTATTCCTCTTAGCAAATAAGGTATTTGTGCACTTTCAAAGTCATTTTTTAATGTGCTAGTTTATGCTTCTATGACTTATAAGGTTTATTCTTTTCTTTATAGCTGTCAATAGCCCTAAGCATTGCAAGAGATTTTAAGGGAAAGGATCACAATCTTTTGAAAAGAATTAGAAATGACAATTATGTGTACTTAGTTGTCATTGAGTGCTATGAATCTCTGAAGTGCATGGTGGACATCCTAGTGGTCGGTGACCAGGAAAGAAGGTACTGTAGAATTCAAGATTTCCCAAAAACAATTTCATGTTTTCATTAAAAAAATTCTCTATTTCACTTCCAATTCCTGAGATATTACCTTCTCTCTGGTTTCTCTTGTATTTCAGTATCATTTTTGGTATATTGAATGAGATCGAGGAAAGCATTGGAAGATCATCACTTGTTGAGGACTTACGTATGAGTGAATTACCAGCTTTACATGCTAAATGTACTGAGTTGGTTGAGCTTCTGGTAAAACATCACTTGCCGAGTTTTAAGCTTATCTAAGTTCTCACAATTCCCCACTTCTCATGCCATAGTGATGTGATTCTTTGATTAAGGTTGAGGGGAATGAAAGCCATTACTATAAAGTTGTGAAGGCAATTCAAGATATTTTTGAGCTTGTAACAAATGATTTGTTGGTAAATGGGTCCAGGTTAGCATACTTCCTAAGCAATAATTTCCAAGTCTATTGAGTACTATTTTTCTACATTCTAATTCATGATTGAGATACTGTCTCCTTTGTTAATGTAAAAGGACTTTGGATTTGCTTTACACTAAGCAATTAGAGGGGGGAGATACAGAATTTTTCTGTCAGCGTGAACCAGAATTATTTGCTTCAAAGCATTCTATCCATTTTCCTCTGCCGGATTCTGGCCCTTTAATGGACAAGGTACCTTGATTCAAGCCCGTAATGACAAATTTTTGGTCCACAATTTGGGTTAAGATCATTTTCTTCTTTCACGTGGTAGATTATACACCTTACATTTTCTCAGACATGTAGACAAGTTCACATCAGTATGAATCTAATGAATGAACCACTTTTTTGAAATAGATTAACCGCTTTCATTTGTTGCTCACCGTCAAAGATAAAGCAATGTACATACCCTCAAACTTGGAAGCTCGGAGACGGATTTCGTATTTTTCTACTTCTCTCTTTATGGATATGCCTAAAGCTCCAAAAGTGCGCAATATGTTGTCATTCAGGTGCACACCAATAATATATTTTTATGTTCCTTTTTTGTTTTAATTTATCTATGTTTAGCTACTGTCCCATCCATTTTAACTTTCTTCGTGACAAATTATAAATAAAGAAGAATAACAATCTAGTCAGTATCAAGTTATGTTCTTCGTTAAGATATCAATTCATTTGCTAATATCTCAAAGTGATCTTCAATCAGATAATTATTCAACTAAATTTCTTCTCTGATTTATATTGACATTGTAGCTATCAATTGCATGGATGATAACTCCCATAGTTGTGTTTGAGCTTTGAATTTTATAATCATGGACCTTAGTCTGGATTCAGATAATCCACAAACATGGATTGTCCTCAAATTGTTGATCTTCTTTCTATTGCAGCATTTTGACTCCGCACTTTATGGAAGAAGTCAAGTTTTCAAAAAAGGAGCTTCACACAAGCAAGGAAGCGGTTCCTATTAGCTTTTATATGCAAAAGATATATCCAGGTTACTATATATGGATCTGCTTTAGTATTAAGGGCAGAACATATCTTTCTTGCATATAATGTTGTCTGACACTTCTCTTTTAACTGAATATTTCACTATGTGCTCTCAGATGAATGGAGAAATTTTCTGGAACGTATGCGATGTGAAGAACTAAATGAAAATAATAAAATCAATGAGGACAATCTAAGAGATTGGGCTTCTTTTCGAGGGCAAACTTTAAGTAGGACAGGTAAGTTATAAAGATTAAAAATCTCCTGTAATTGATTTTGTATTGAATGACCACCTCATCTAAAAGATGAAACTGTTAGATTGGAGTAATTTAATAACGTATATTGTATTTTCAAGACGCTCCTCATGTGTGGCACTTTCTTTAAAAAAGCCTGATGCATGAAATTTCATAGTTGAGTCGCGATTCAAATTCTAGATATTTTCCTGTTCTAATAGCAAATTGAGGGACTACCTCTTCTAATAGTTTAAGTTGTTAGGGAAGATACGGATTTATTAATTTATTTTTTATCTTGATCATTTTGCTTTTAACTAAAAGTTTATACCGACATTATTTTCTTATGTTACAACAGTCAGAGGAATGATGTACTGCAGAAAAGCCCTAAAATTGCAAGCTTTTCTTGACATGGCCGCGGATGATGGTTTGTTGAATTAAATAATTATTTTTAATTTTTGCCAGTTCAGTTATTCTACTACAAATACTTCAAGAGCCAGCTTGAGATTTATTCACTGTGTCTGATCTGCTAACCAGATATTCTTCAAGGTTATGAATCCATTGATAGAGAAAATGGTACGTTATCAGCGCAGCTTGATGCCATGGTAGATATGAAATTCACACATGTTGTTTCTTGCCAAATGTATGGATCACAAAAAGCTTCTGGAGACGCACAGGCTCAAGACATACTAGAATTGATGATAAGGTACTTATCTCTAGTCAAGAGATATATCAAGAAAATTTCCGGCTCACGGTTTCCTCGGAGTATGATTTCATCTAAACATCAACTGCTTACAGATATCCATCTTTGCGTCTTGCTTATGTCGAGGAGAAAGAAGAGATCATGGCAGATAGGACTCAAAAAGTTTATTCATCAATATTAGTCAAAGCTTTCAACGGTTTTGACCAGGTAATAAGATATTTACATTGCTTATAACTTCATTAGAACAATTAGGATGAAAGAAAATACTATCACGTAATTGAGACCAAATTTCATGGAAAGTTCGGATTTTGGAGGAATAATCATTGGACCAGAATTAAAAGTGAGGTTGTAGGAGTTAAACGGACACGAACATGATTATGGTAGTTAGATTAGCAATCGGAGGAGAGCATGTTAGCGTTATTAGTGGGTGTTCTGCAGAAATAGGGTTAGTAACAACAGTTTTGGGATGACATGGATGGTATGATTAAAACAATCACGGGTCAAGATAAGATCTTTGTTCGAGGAGATAGCATGTTTAGGAGTTGTTTATGATCGGTTTAAATTATAAATATATAGAAATGAGTGGTGAATAAGCGTGCAATACTTGTGGGTCCCACAAATATGTAGATAAAAAGTGATTTTACTGATTATAAACTAGAGGCAAACAAGGGCTTAATGGTTATATGGGGAAATATAACTTATGCAGCGGAAGATTGCTTAAAACTTTTAGCTTTAGCTTTGAAAAGTAGATGATAATACCATTGCGGACTTTTGATATGGCTTATTATTTGGCATTAGCTAATACTTGCTTCAAAAAGAGAGAGAGACTTTCATATAACTTCTAAAAATTGGCAAAAGTTCTGTTAAATAGATTTCATCCTAGTTTCTTTAGGTGGATAGGTGTTCGTGTACGGAATGTAAGGTAATTTTGGTGTTGACTACACAACTTAGGTTGGTGAAAATGCTGTATGTGTTTGTAAATGGGAAGCCAAGAGTGTGATTTGAGAGTACTGTGCACATGTATATGAGAAGTTGTATTGTTTTCTCGGATAAAAGGATGGGAAGTAAGTTATTTACAAGATATCTCAAAAAGGGGAAAAGGAAAGTAGATGTCTAAACCAAGTGAAAATGGAAGAAATATTGCAATGAAATTTATTAGGAAAGGAATAGTGTGAATATTGGGGATCTTTCAAATCTCCACTATAAATTGGAGTGTGACTATACTAGAAGAGGTCAAGTTTGTGAAGTGGGGGACACTACAAAGATAATGCAGATAAGAAAAGCATTTGGTCCAAATGGAATTCCTATTGAAGTATGGAAGTGTTTGGGCAAGGAAGGTATATTTGTTGAATGTTTATTTGGTTTTTCAATTTCTCCTTGTTAAATACTCAGCTTTTGTAGGAGGTATATCGCATAAAGCTCCCTGGACCTCCAAATATTGGGGAAGGAAAACCAGAGAATCAAAACCATGCAATAATTTTCACACGTGGTGAAGCTCTCCAAGCAATTGATATGAACCAAGTATGCCCAACACTAAGTTTCAAATGATTAATATACTATGAACTTTGTCGTAATGACAGTGTTATGACAGGATAATTATCTCGAGGAAGCTCTCAAGATGAGAAATCTCTTACAAGAATTTCTACGGGTTCAAGGAAGGAGGCCTCCTACAATAATTGGCATGAGAGAGCACATATTCACAGGAAGGTTAGTCTAGGCTTCTTTACATAGAAGTTGCCTCATCATATACTTGGGATACAGATGGAAAGAAACTTCCTAAAGATTTTCATTTTCTCAAAATAATAAGTGTTTGTGCTAATAGTTGAAGGTTGACGGGTATTATTCTCCCAGAATAATGCAAAATTTTAAAGAAACTTGCATTACTACTGGCTCCCAGTTAAGGTGTTTGGGAGCTCCCTATCTCTTGGATACATTTTAAATAGGTGTATATTCAGTTTTATTTACTTGATGCTTAGATGAATAGTTATTCTATCAACCAGAAATTTTTATATAAAATCTAGTTCTGGTTCTCTCCTCGAACCTCAGTATATGGTCTTAGTACTGTTCAATGTTTAAGATCATAACAAATATTTAATCAAGATGTTCAATATGCTATCTCGGAAATATATTCAACTATAAATTTTATTTTCATTTCTCTAATACTTATTGGGGAAGTGCATTAATATTTGTTTCCATTTAATCTTGATAAGGACGTTTATAACATTAGGAATAACATTTGTTAGAGTTCTTGAATATAGTTAGGTTATGAAGCATAAAAATCCTATAAATATATGATAAGGGAAATAGAATCACGTACATGGAACATAATGCATAATGTTGTTTTTGACTATAACTTGTATTCTACTGCAGTGTTTCTTCGTTGGCATGGTTCATGTCCTATCAGGAAACCAGCTTTGTCACCATTGGTCAAAGACTTCTGGCAAATCCTCTCAGGTAATTAATGCGTTTATTTGATGTCAAAAATCTTATTAGGGAATTAAAAAAAATAAAAGAATTGAGTCACACGAATCTTTTAACTGTCAAAGTTTATGTCAAAAGTTCCTTTATCTCGAACTTAACGGTCTCTTTTCTGCCACTAGCATTGTTTAAGTTAAATATGGATATGACGGCTCAGGTTTTATTCATTTCTGATAAATTATCTATATAGTTCAACCGATATTAAAATATGTAACTATTATTTCTTATTTTGACTTATTACAGGGTTAGATTCCATTATGGGCATCCAGATCTATTTGATAGAATATTTCACTTAACACGAGGTGGAATTAGCAAGGCATCAAAGACTATTAACTTGAGCGAGGATGTCTTTGCAGGTAAAGATTAAGAAATTAAAGCTGTTGCTCTTTTTTTATATCTGTTATAATATTTCGTTACAAGATAAACTGATGTGATTAGGATTCAATACTACACTACGACGGGGATATGTTACATATCACGAGTATATGCAAGTTGGCAAAGGACGTGATGTTGGACTCAACCAGATATCGAAGTTTGAAGCCAAAGTAGCAAATGGCAACAGTGAGCAAACTCTCAGCCGTGATATATACAGACTTGGACGTCGATTTGACTTCTTTCGGATGCTTTCTTGTTATTTTACTACGGTTGGCTTTTATTTTAACAGCTTGGTAAGAATTACGGAATTATATAGTTTTAAACTCTTGAGTACCTTCACTTCAAAGTTCAGACAGAGAAATAAATGATCATTATTTAAGGTCATCCCCTTAATATTTGATGCACAGACTCAGTTAAATTTCTTGTTTTCTTGGATATGCTTGATGTTCTTCTGATTAATTTTGTGAGATTATTTGTGTTTTCGATTTGCAGATTTCAGTTATTGGAGTATATGTATTCCTTTATGGACAGCTTTACCTTGTACTTAGTGGTCTACAAAGAGCACTGCTGCTCGAGGCCAGAGTAAAAAATATTGAATCTTTAGAAGCAGCATTGGCTTCTCAGTCATTTATCCAGCTTGGGCTCTTGACGGGTTTACCAATGGTTATAGAGATTGGACTGGAGAGAGGATTTCTTACTGCCCTCAAAGATTTTGTTCTCATGCAACTTCAGCTTGCTTCCGTTTTCTTTACATTTTCTTATGGAACAAAATCTCATTATTATGGTCGAACAATTCTTCACGGGGGTGCCAAGTATATACCCACTGGACGTAAGGTGGTGATCTTTCATGCAAGTTTTACTGAAAACTACAGATTGTATTCGCGAAGTCATTTTGTGAAAGGATTTGAGCTGCTACTACTACTAATTGTTTATGATTTGTTTAGACGGTCCTACCAGAGTAGCATGGCATATGTGTTGATAACATATGCTATTTGGTTCATGTCGTTGACTTGGCTGTTCGCACCATTTTTGTTTAATCCTTCGGGATTCGACTGGGGCAAGATAGTCGATGACTGGAAAGATTGGAACAAATGGATCAAGCAGCAGGGTGGGATAGGAATCCAACAAGATAAAAGTTGGCAATCTTGGTGGAATGATGAGCAAGCCCATCTTCTTCACTCTGGGCTGACTTCTCGGTTAACGGAGTTACTTCTTTCACTAAGATTTTTCCTTTACCAATATGGTTTGGTCTATCATCTTGATATATCTGGCCAGAACAAAAACTTTGTCGTTTATGTGCTCTCGTGGGTTGTCATCGTACTCATTTTCCTCCTAATCAAGGTAAACTTCATAATGTGGATTTTCTTATTTGTGGAGCCATGTATAGTAGTAGCATAATACTTCATTGTTCAACATCGTTTGGTTTCTCTTCACGTAAGTCAACTGTATGAACTTGTTATCAGGTTGTGAACGTGGGGAGGCACTATCTCAGTGCTAGTTATCACCTCGCGTTCAGGCTATTTAAAGCCCTTCTTTTCCTTGGAGTCGTGGCAACAATAGTGGCTCTATCATTCATATGCGATCTATCTCTGCGAGATTTGGTTGTTTGTTGTCTGGCCTTTCTGCCTACTGGTTGGGGCTTAATATTGGTAAGTTGAGAAAGACTTCCGTATATCCTCATAGTTTAAGCTGTCCCATTTCTTCATTTTTCTCGTATTAAATTTTGGACGAGGATGGGAGAGATTGGTTGTCCCATTTGTGTATACTATTTGAAGGATTTCTTACGCAAACTCTTTTTCTACCTTTGTTAGTATTTACATTGATTTGTCGTTCAGGTTGCACAAACTCTGAGGCCTAAGATTGAGGGAACAGGATTGTGGCAATTTGCTCGGGTTTTTGCTCGAGCTTATGATTATGGGATGGGCGTAGTTCTTTTCGCACCTATAGCGATTCTGGCATGGCTCCCTATCATTTCTGCTTTTCAGACGCGTTTCCTTTTCAACGAGGCTTTCAGCAGGAGATTGCAAATTCAACCAATTCTTGCCGGAAAGAAGAAGCATTGATTGATGATCATTATACCGTCAAACTTTGGGTGCACAGATCATTTGTGTACATATATATAAAAGGAAAAGTAAATTAATGTATAGTCATGATCTACACAAACCACATTATACATTGTGCACTTTTTGAATCTTGGTGTATGTGCTGAATTTTGGTGATTAGCTATTCTGATTTGGTTATAATAAATAATGTTACAATTTAATGACTAAGATTGAGATTGCGAAGTTATATGCAAGTCTTCTACTAGGAGTAACATCGTTGGGTTGCACTATCTGCAACGAGGGTCCCCAAAGAAAGGTATTTGTTGTGATATCAATTATAACAATCACTTCGAATATAACTCGTCCTTAAAACTAACTTGTAAAGAAGAGTGCCCAAAATGCTCTATTCACTAAGAAAATCATCCCACTGGCAATGTTCAACACTATTAGATTAAAAAATTTCTTCTCAATTATTGACCTAAAATGGTGAATTTTTAAATTTATTGAAAAGAAGTATACATTCTTTGTACTTTTAGCTGAAAGTCTGAAACAGACGGCTAGTTAACTGACCCCATGTTAAGAGTCATTCTTAGAGCTGAATTTAATAGAATTAGGGAAAGTGCTTGGTCAAGTTCTTTGGATTCCAAGCAATCTAGAGAAGGCCCCCTAGGGAACCTTATCAGCCGCTTTAGTCATTCCCTCTGTTGCCTCGAGCATGTTATTCGTCCTCTCGTCTAATCCCTTCATCACTTCAAACACCCTCTCCTCCTTCCATATGTACACGTGGCTCGATTATTCTGTCAAATGACAATACAT
>CAIGRL010119174.1:0-10931 GCA_903798325.1 Fraxinus xanthoxyloides | reverse complement strand
TAGTGCAGGGGGCGAACACTAGAAAGTTTGAAAATGTTTGAAAGACTAATACCCCCTATAATAGATTTCGGAACAAAAACCCAACTGACGGGAGTAGACGTCTTTTGGCCGAAGAATCATACTAAAATTTTCTAATTTCTATCTATTTAAATAAAGTAATTACAATATGCGGTCGAAGTGGGGCAAACTACGGCTGCGACAGGATCATGAGGCTTAGGCGAAACTGCGGCCCGTGACACCTAGTCTAGTCATATTAGGGTATTGTGGGCACTTTTAGAAAATATTGAATATTTTTCGGAACTTTTTAATAATAGATATTTTTCAACTCCAATTAGTAAAGTAAATTTTCTTCACAATTTCCTCTATTTAATTTAAATAAACTTTTAACTACTTTTTCTTCCTTAATAAAAGTGAATATTTATTCAGTTCCTATTTCGTGGTGATTAAAATTAAATTTTAGTAGAATTTGATAAATTTGATGAAATATATGGTTAAAAATTGCGGATCCCGTGAAACGTGTAGTTATTTTCTATCAGTTTTTATCAATTATATTTTTAACTTTTTTGCATTTATAGTAGATAGGTCCTCGATGGAAGTTGATTAACTTTTTGATGGGCAAATAGATAAAATCTAATTTATATTAAAAAGTTAGGGTGTGTTTGATTGCGAGTATGAAATTTACATAGAAATAAAATAAATTTTAGATAATTCAATTGCTTAAAGTTTATTTGTGGAAAAAATTAATTTAAATGTATTTGGTTAATTTAGTTTTCGGCCTAAAAACAATTATAGTTGTTCATTTTTTTTATTGGTAGGTAGATGAGAGAGAGATGATAGATGAGAGAAAGAAAAGAGAGAAAATTGCCTAGAAAATAAAAATCATAATTCTCTAAAGAAAATATTTTCCTTATTTTTTAGAAAAATATTGGTCACATGACCAAAATTTGGAAAATATTTTTCATGAAAAATGTTGTCAATCAAACACCTAAAAAATAGAATTTTAGAGAAAGAAAATGACAATTTTTTTTAAAAAATAAACTCAATCAAACGCACTCTAAATAAAAGTAAAGAAGAAAAATAGGGAGCCCCTCTTGCTCATTGATGAGAATGCCTCCACCGCATTCCCAACCAATTTTGTCTTTATTTTGGTAGTCTCATTCTTATTTCTTCCCATTTTCTCTTTTATTATTTTTTGTTTTAAATTTAAAATCCACAATTTACCATATTACAAAACAAATTTAGCCCTGTTTGATGGCCATTATTAAGAAAAATGATATTTTAAATAGTGATATTTTTTTTTTTTTTTTGAGATTGTGGAGCTAAAAAGTAGTTAAAATTTTTGGTTTTATGTGTAAAATATTTTATTAAAGAGTTTTGTTTTAAAAAGAAAAAAGAGGAACTTAGTTGCACAAGCATCGCATTACATTTTGACATATAACTAGATGGACAGGGGTTCACACGCTACAAAAATAAAATGTTCGAGAGCAATAATTTGAATGCAAACAATTAAAAACAATTTGAATTCTATACTTAACCAAAATTGTTTGTACTTTTGATGTTTTACATAGGAACAAGGGGTTCTTGGCACAAAGCATCCTTATATTTAAAGATTATCGTGAAAAACGATCATATCTTTCAATTTTATTTTCTTTTTACATTTTTACTCCTAGTCACACTTTTTATCACGAAAATCATCATTCACATCCATTTTTTTTTCAATAAAAACGTGTAAAATGACAAATATACCATACCTTTAAATAAAACAAAAAGAAAAGAAAAAAAACGAAAAACTAATTACAACCATAGTCCCATATTTTTCAAACACTTACAAATGCATAATTAAAAATCAGAACTAAAAAATAAAATCACTTCATCTTCTTCCTCCTCTCACCCCACCCAAATGTGGTTTCAAACAAGATCCCACTCCACCCATAATTTGAAGATTATTTTAAATTCCAAATGCTTGGAGAAAGAATTGCTAGGCAAATTCTTTCTGAGAATTTGAAGCCCATATGTCGGCATTTCAACGTAAAGAAGGTTAGACAACTAAAACAAGGATTGTGTTAGAATATCCAGCTCATCATCATTCTAGAGACTTCTATGTAGTTAGATAGTTAGTTAATTAGTTAGTTTTTTAGTCTATAAATAGAGCATTTTTTTTGCATTGTATTCTATTCCAATCTTCAACATGAAATCATCATGTTGAATCTATCATTTTCTTCCTACAGTACAACAGACTTCAATTTCATTTCCTTCCTTGTTTCTAACATGGTATCAGAGTAGGAAGGTTCCTACAATCATCATCTTCTTCTTTCTTCGTAAGATGTAACCTACTGGTAGCTTCTATATCCATACAAATTAGGACCTGCTTGTACTGATCCTGATTTTTGAGCAACTGCAGTCTTTCTTTCCAGATCAACATGATTTCTACTGGAATATGATGGTTTTTTAGCATTCAATGAAGGCGATCGAGCCTCTCATCAACACAGATATGCAAAACTAGATCAATTCATCTTCATCAGTGATCTGATTTCGCAGCAATTGACAAGCTGATTTGTTCAATTCTTCCTCATCAATGTGTTATTCCGCCATTGATGATGGATCTCGTTCATTTCCTGCCTCCTGGAGCAGATCAATTACCAGAGATGTTTCTTCTATTCTCTCTAGCTTTGTACTAGAGATGTTTTCATGGAATTTATTCCGATTCTATTGTCTATGTCCTTCTCCTTTATGGATGTCAATTCATGGTTTCTAATCCATGCCAAATTTGAAGATAACTTGGGCTTCAGATCCAGCCTTGTTCTGGAATTGGTGGTTGGCTCACCTCTCAACAACAGCTCTTTTTTGTGCAACCAGGACCAAAAGAATCTCAAGCAATTACTTGATGCTTTTGGTAATTCTTAGTGAACTACCACGTACGATACAGAGAAGCACCTCTAGCACATCCATGTCGATTTCACAAGTTGATTTGGAAAACAAAACAAGTATGTCTTCTGAATATCAAATGGATAATATTTTGGAGAATGTTTGTGCTTCAAAGTTCTGCCTATAATTCATCTTCATCAAAAATCGGTAGCAATTGTATGTTTTCAATACAGAAACAGATGATATTCGATTTCTTTTTTTTTTGTATACCATAAAATGGTGGAGAAATTGAACTGCAGATCCTTGTGGTATCTTGCAGTCTTTGGTGTGCTTTATTGCACATGTAGTTCACATTCAGATTTTTCCTTTCTTCTTTTCATGTCCCACACTTTAATCTTTAAGATGGACTATTGTTGATCTCCATAGTCCATCTTGAGGGGTGTGTGTTAGAATATCCAGCTCATCATCATTCTAGAGACTTCTATGTAGTTAGATAGTTTGTTTATTAGTTAGTTTTTTAGTCTATAAATAGAGCACTTTGTATGCATTGTATTCTATAAATAGAGCACTTTGAAATCATCATGTTGAATCTATCATTTTCTTCCCTGCAGTACAACATGCTTCAATTTCATTTCCTTCCTTGTTTCTAACTATTGTAAATTTGGATCAGATATCTCAACTGATAGTCTTTATTAATTGTTAAGCTCATGTTTGGTACATATTAAAATTTTCATTTTTATTCTTTTACTCATTTTCAACCGCACATTCTTTCTTTTTCAACTACACATTCTCCATCAATCTACTATTTCAGAATACATTTTTCCAAAATAATATGGCTCAAACACACCCTAACACCGTGAATCATCTTTAACCATTTCAAAGGGCGAACAAAAAACAAACCAATGAGACAATTAGCAATATAATTTTTTAGATAAAATAAAGACAGAAAAAGTACAAAAATAGTAAAGCGAACATTGGTGATTCTAAAACTGTGTAGGGTTATTAATATCAGATGATAAACAATGTTTAGGGACAGTGTTCTGATTAGGGTTCGTTGATATGCTGCAAATGAGAAGAGAGAATAATAAGTTAATAACACTCAAATGCAATAAAAGAAAATCGAAAAATTGGATTCAAAATTTTTACAGAGTAAGACCAGAATTTATTTGGCATTCTTTCTCCGAGAATTGGAAATTTAAAAAATCTTCAAATTATGGGTGGAGTGGGGGTGTTGCCTGAAATCACGTATGGGTGGAAAACATGAAGTAATTTTTTTTAATTATTTATTTGGAATTCATTTGTAATATTTTGATAAATTTGGGATTATGATTGCAATTAATTTTTTATTTTTTATTTTATTATCATTTTATTTTATATAAATAGAAGAGTATATTTGACATTTCACACATTTTTATTGAGAAAATGATGATTTTCGTAATAAAAGGTGAAAATGAAAAAAATTAAAGATGAAGACGTTTTGCACAATGATCTTCAAACACAAGAACATGTCGTTACGTGTCGTGCTAATAACCCTATGCACAATGTCCATGTCAAGACTTAACTTTTCACGTAGAGCCAAAGTGGTTTTTGGTCGAGCGTAACTCATCTAGGTTCTTGTTTGGTGAAGATTAAAATTAATTGGGTGTTTGGTGTAAATTAAAATTAAATTTTTAGTAGATTGTGATGGAAGTTTTTGAAATGTGTGGTTAATATTGATTGTTTGACTTTGATTTGAATTAAAATCAGATTTTAATCCGAACCAAATAGGAGCTAAACTTTTAGTAGATTGTATTAAAAAAATGATGAGATATATGAATGAAATGTTTGAATATCATAAAATATGTGGTTAAAATTAATTATTGACTCTGACTTAAATTAAAATTTTGATTTTTATCCCACCAAACATGGTCTAAACAAAATAAGTTAGGGACGAAATTGCCGTAGGATTCATTGGTTGGAGACTAGTGCCAAAAATTCTCTGTTAACCCAAAAATTAGAGAGCGAATTGAACAGATTCGAAATACAATACCCTTCCCGCCATATGATTTGGCGCTAGATTTTTTACATTACACAAGTTTCCCCTAAACCTCATCTCGTCTCTCTCTCTCTCTCTCTCTCTCTCTCTCTCTCTCCCCGAAAGCGAGATTTTTTAATAAGGTGACTTCAGATTTGTATTCTACGTTCTCAGATCTGTTTTCTAGCTTTTATTCTACATTTCAGTCCAAATCTAATCATATGGGTTTTAGTTATACTGAATAATTGGAGGATTGTTTATTTGCTTTCGTTTTGATTCATCTGTGGATAAGGTACAAGGTAATCGAAAAATTTATTAAAATTTCAGATGAAATTAGGGTTTGGAAGAAATGAAGATAATAATTCCATATATTTTGCTGCACCTTTCCTGGATTTCCGCAAATTTCTTTCTGTAGCTACCTTATTCTGTTAATCAGAATGCTTTTTTATGGAGCACGCACATTGGAGTCGTTGAGGGTGATATTTAAATATTTTATTCACTTTTTAATGAAGAAAATAGTGTTTCATATATGTTATACATTTCATGACTGGATAAATGTGGGAGTGACTAAAACTTTTGCAATAAAGTGTAGGATTAGTAAATTGTTTGGCTATACGGTGTAAACTTTCACCTCAAGGATAATAAATTGTGCGCTTGCTTCAATCTTCTGAGGGCATTAATATTAAGCTTGTTCCTGTGATCCGAAGAATGTAAACTTAAGTTTCTCTTGTTTTATCCACTTAGAACAAGGCTAACTTCCGGTTTGATTCATGGTCAGATTTGGAGGCACACCCTTTCAAATTACCACCGTTGGGCTATTATTTTTTCTGCGCATGCAAATCCACGAGATAGTAAGAGGAAACACTTGTTTGATTTTGTCAAATTAATGGAGCTGAGGAACTGTAGTAATACCCATTATTTTCAAGCTATAAGGGGTGGTTTGGTGATAAAAGTCCACAATATAGATTCCTGTGGAAAACTGCCTCTTTCATTCAGGACTTTAAAGGATGTGTATGAAAGTGAAGATGCCAAAAGACTAGGGACACCTTCTACGAGTGACAAGGATATATTGATTGCAGGTTCAGTTTTTAACTGTGATCAAGTGATAAGTGAAACTCTGTGTTTTCCACTTGTAGAAAGAACATTGAAGGAAGTCAAACTAGCATTTGATGAGTTTGTTCTCTGTGGTGATGATGATGACATGGACTGGGATTTGGATGACAATACTACATTGAAACAGCTTAGAGAAAGGTCTAAAACAAAAACATTGAAGGAAGTCAAACTTGAATTCGATGAGTTTGTTCCCTGTGGGAATGATGATGACATACACAGTGATTTGGATCACAATAGTACATTGAAACAGCTTATGGAAAGGTCTAAAACAAAGAAAAGGAAGCTTGGAAGTTCTACTAGCGTGAATTCAGAGCAGGCTGATGCAAACGGAAAACGGGCTGAAGATGAATCTGATATTGACGAACCACTTATTATTTGGAAATCCAAGCTTGCAAAGAACTCAAAGGCTAAGGGGAAATGCATGAACAAAAATGTGGTAACATCTTTGGAAGCTTCCTCATCAATTAAATCTGAACAGAATCAGCTTTCTGAAGGTTCCATGCAAGTCGGTGCTGCATTACCACCATTTATCCGAGTTAAAGCCGAGGTTCCTGAACCTGAGCCCCAAGGGTGTCAAACACCAACTTGTTTTGCTGATGATTCATCCACCGACCTCAATGAGGAATCCAAGCTTGGTGATATAGCATCAAATGGAATTTCAATGGAGTGTGAAAATAGAGAAGCATTGTTTTTTGCAGAGGAATGCCAAAACTGTGTTACTAATGAAGTTTCCTATGACCATTTGGAGCATGATAAGCCTATCTCTATGCTTCTTCCAAGTAATGGAAGGACTGTGAAAGTAGAATATCAGGAAATGAATTGCCATGAATTTCTTGTTTTGCCACCTTCAAAAATTGAGACAGAAAAGGATAATCTACGAGTACTTTCTAGCAGTTCACCTGTTAAGATCCATGGTTCATATGTGCGTTGCACCAGAAGTTCTTCCAAAATGGAGGAGATATCAGGGCAAACCAGGGGAGATTCCAGTGGTCAAGTTCCTAACCCTGCTGTTGACAATAACATTGGCCGCACCGAACATTGCAAGGAAGTTAATTTTTACCCGTATGTGGATAACACTAAGGAAGATTTGCTTTATGAAAAAAATGGTTCCTTGACTAGCCCAGACAAGAGCTGTATCTCTTCAGGGGATTCAAGTATTTCCTTGGAGATCAATGACAATTCAGCGCCCTTGAAAAAAACCATGCCTGATGAAGAGTCTTTGACATTTACTTTTGATACCGTGGCAAGGAATGGCTTGAACTCTGGAGATCAATTGGAGGATGAGTTATCAAAGAGCAAGGAAAGGCAAACTCCAGCATCTCCAGGAAACTATAAAGAAAGAAAACCCTCCCTTGACTACCAAGGTTGTGATATCGCAAATACACTTCCAACACTAGAGCTCTATCAACCTCCTCAAAGGCTCCTTTCAACTCGAAAGGTAAGATACTGTTTTCTGCACGACGTTGAGTTTTACAGTTATTATTGTAACAATTTCAAATTTGATGTTCAACCTCTGCAGGCCATTTCTCCATATTCTCAAGAACAATTGTGCTTGAATATGAATTCAGTTGAATTACACGATGAAGTTGACCAATGCGGTAAGTTAATATCTCAACTGGTCAAGATGATCACATGTAAATTTACTGTCCATGCAAATATTATGCGAAGGATCTTGTTTTATTGCTCGGCATTACTTAGAGGTGCATCTGTTTTAAAGGACTATGAACGAAAGCAAGCACAATATTTCTTCACCTACATAAGAAGGAAAAAGGGATTGCTAAAGGTTAATGTAGATAGATCTATCTACTAATGTTGGTGCTGGGCACTAAAAAGTTATGTATATTCCTGATATATGAGCTCTGTAGTGTTTGAGGGATTTGTTTTGAGATCACATTAAAATCATATTTACAGTACCTTTAACTTTTATTTCTCTTTTAAAAGTAGATCCTTCATCCCTACACGCCTCTGAGGGTTATTTACTTCACATGATAGTTACATGCTTGGCTATCATCTTGAGGGCGTAACTTGACAAGAAAAAAAATAATCACGATTTCATGAGAGGCTTTGGAAATCAATTTCCATCTTAAATTTCTTTACATTGAATTTACAAATCATTTTATCTGTTGGTTTCTTTAATTGTTTCAAATTATCTGTGATGATGGTCCTTTCGTTTGCAATTTTCCAGAATGCAATGGGAAGCTCTGGATAGAGAAAGAGAATGAGAATGTTTCATCAGGGAGATCAGATATTGAGCATTCTAAAATAATTGAAAGTATAGGAGAACCTGTGGTGCGTAGCCAGAGAAGAGTCTTCATAAACCCCAGACAGATTCTGAAGAAATCACAAAATTTCAAAAATTCCTTACCTAAAGGAAATCTCGAGGGCCCTCGTTTTTCTCGTACCTTACCCAACTTTAGCACTGGTTGCTCCTCTAAAGGTTGTTCAGAAAGTGCTATTGCATTTTCACAGCGGCAGATGCATGACATTGAGTCTCTTGCAATGAAACTGATGAATGAGTTGAAGTTCATGAAGGACATTGTGGAAGAAAAATTACTTTTTGAAGCATATCGTAACACTTCTTTGAAAAATGATGCTGAAGAGGTATGCATAATGAACATGTTTTCTCAGAGATCCAAATTGTATTGTTTAAACATGAAACTTACCCTTTGCTGCCATGTTCAGTTTTCATACCTTGTTCCACATCCGAATCCTTTGCATCCGTTAGTAATTGACATTAATCAAATTTCAGTTTACTGTTAAACCAAATAGTTTTTATTTAATAGTCCAATCAGAGATGAAACAAGAAACACAGCTGATACTTGACCTATGGGAAAAGGTTTTAAACAGGTTACTTCACAATAGTTCTTCTAGCAGTAAAAGATGTAACCAGATGCAATTTGTCTGTGCACTTGCCAATATGTAAATGTAAAACGCTCCTGGTTGAAGTACATCCATGAAAAAACTGATAACTATGCTTCTCAATTTGGACTTTTAAAGTCTCTTCACTTGCATTGTTTTTTTCGGAAGTCTGACTTACATTATCTCAGTTGAGGCAATTTTTCTTTATTTTTATAAGATTTTAATATTAGAACATTCTCTCTATGTTCATTCCGAAGTTTCATCATCATTTGATCTCATTCCTTGAAGGAATTGGAATTAACCTGTGGTTAGGTTTGAGTTTATGGATGTAGTAGATTTGGTTGGAAGCCCCAGTTCTTCCCTTGATATGTTTCTACTTATGCCACAATGCCATTTCATCTTGAAGGTGAAAGCAGCCATTGACAACTCAACCAAAGTTGAAGAAACAGCAAAAAAGTGGTTATCCATGATGAATAGGGACTGCAACCGTTTTTGTAAAATAATGGTATGTGTCCTCTAGTTTATATATCTTGCAAAGTACTTATAAGTTTTTCTATAAGTGAATAAGTAAAATTTGTCGTATCCTTAACTGCAGAAATTGAGTCAGGATAGCGTCACTGCTTCCAAGAATGTAGTTAAGAGGGAGAGGAAAAAGATAGTGTTTGCGGATGAAGCAGGTGGAAACCTCTGTCATGTCAAGTTTTTTGAAGATGGCATAACTTCTCCGGTTTCTGTTAGCCAAACAAATGTAGACATATAACTAAGCTTAGTACTTTCAAAAAGTGTTGCTTTAAAGTAACTTTTAAGCTTAGCCAAACATGTCTTCTTGCAAGGATTCTTGCAGGAAGTTCTGCAGGCGTCTGATGCTGAACTACAACAGGGTTGAGCCCTGATGATTCTCGTCTGTTGGAATTTTTATCCTCTAATGCTATCCTGCTGAAGCTGATAACCCTTATGGCACATTGTACTCGGGGTTTCTTCACTTTATTAGATAAGAGTGCCTTCAGGCCTTGGGACTGCAGGATTTGATCTGGGGTGCCTTTGAGGGTGTCTGGGGGGAGAGATTCATGATAGTGGTTCTAAATTCTAATCCAATAGAGATATTGTATTGGATTGGTAATGTATTGTTGTATATCGTTTACATTGCTCATATGATCCAAATGGTTTATGATTGATTTGATATACGATCATGATTTCTATTGTATGAATCCACGATTAGATTCTGCTGCATTCTTCCTTTGATCATCATGGCTATTAAATATACACAATATTTCATTCTTCAATCCAAAATTACGATAAAATAGTTCTTATGAACTCAAAACAATTTAACGGATTTTTTTCAAAACAAGGTCAAACTTGTCTAGCATATCCAAAAAGTATTCCTTTACACAACATTCTAAATGGAATTGAGTTCTACTATAGTTTCCTAAATCATACATTTAAAAATTCTATTATTTATAATAAAGGGTAAAATTACATACAAGAATTTAAACCTTAAAATCATGTCTGTCCTTTGGACATATGAAACAGGTTTAAGATTTTGTTAATGCTTACCCATTGAAGAGAGGATTAGTAATTTCACATTATTTGATGAGGATGGAAGAGTCGACTGTCGAGACTTTAAGCAACTGGCTAAGTTTTGTCATGGCGACTAGCTGTTGGATTGATCGAAAAGTAGTTAGATAAGTGGAGTCATCTATCTACCCTCATTACTTTCAATTTGTTTATCTATTTTGTTTCCGTGTTTAAGGATGAATGAGATTGAAGCAAGTCTTTTTAAATGAAATATAAAGATAATCATTTAATTAAGAAATAAACAAATGAGAACATCTCAAATGAGTTGGTCTCTTTTCGATTACAAGAAACAAGGCGCGTATCATCAAAGATTAATGTTTACGCTAAGTCTCATTTGACTTTTTTATTGTCATTGAACTAACTACTTGACAAACCAAGTGTGAAAAAGGACCCTTCTTTGAAATCCCACAGCTATAAACAAAGGCATCTTTATATTGAACTAACTACTTGACAAAACAAGTGTCAAAAAGGACCCTTCTTTGAAATCCCACAGCTATAAACAAAG
>CAIGRL010119160.1:0-10769 GCA_903798325.1 Fraxinus xanthoxyloides | reverse complement strand
GTCACTAAGAATAATTTTGATGGATCCATTCCTAGGATAGGCCACACAATGATTCTATAGCCAACTCGTTCTAAACCATGCTTTAAGGCATGTGCCATATTCTATGCATTTGAAGAGTCATTTAAACCAAATATGTGATGAAACTACGAATATTACATACTATAAGATGTCGAAAATTAATCCCCCATTACAAGCATCATCCAAATTGATGATATTCTTTCGTTGAGGTGATGTCAAGAGCAGTGAATTGATTGAAATCTACCATTTAAACTACAAACATATCTAACATTGATAGGATATGATGTCCGCCTATGTACCATATAATCATATCTCATACATAACCTATCTCGAGGGTTCTTGCTATGTACAACAAAGTTCACTTTTCAGCATTTCGTACTCCGAACTAAAGTCTACTTCAACGAGTGAGTTCACCTTCTAGGGCAATCTTTAGAAAGCCCAAAAACAATTCTGCATGGCAGACAATGAAACAATAATAACACAGAAGTGATTGGAGAAGTATGATACTAGATCTGTGCATAATGTCAGCAAAACGAGAGAGACGGTGAAAGCAAGACAATTTCGTAGCATAAAGAAGCTAATTTGTTGCAATCAAAAGAAAATAGCCTTTAAACAAAGTTTTCACACGTAACAGCCAGTTAACTAATCAGCCACCTTAAGTTTCGACTGATGTTATTTTTTATTGATGAGAATTACTTCACCAGGAATTTTAATCATAACTTACAACAGACATGGAAATAGAAGGTTCTTCCTTTACTGTACAGCATGGCCCGTATCATCTACAAACAAAATCAATTTTTTGCTATACAAGTATGTGTAAGAGTTTTTGAAGAATTCTTCAGTAATAGTTCGAACTTAGATCCCATAATACACACGAAGAGTTCGGTAAAATATTTCTGTAGTAATAGAAATTTTTCAAAAACTAAAAATCAAGTTAAATGTTAGGAGTACCAAAATATTTGTACCAACTTCTTAAGGGAAGTCAAAGCAGTCACAAGTATACAAATAGTCGTCACAATTTCAGCCCACAACAATTAGTAAAAGAGAAAATGGCATGACTAGCATCATGCTAAGAAACTCCAAACCTTCAGATGATATGCCAAAAAAGAGTGGACAAAGTCCTGTAAACAAATAAGAAGAATGCACAGAGAAGGAAACTAGTTAAAAAGGAGGGATAAGACCATAAAACCTATCCGACACACAGGAGTGTGATTAATTAATAATTACCAACTTAAAGGAAGAGAAGTCAAACTGCTCTCATTTTTAGCGTTCTATCTTCGGTGAAGCGGAATTTTTACTCACATTCAAACCAATCAGCCAATGATTTTTGATGCAGAATGTGACAACGAAAGAGAATGAGAGAAAATAGGAAGAAACGGAGAGAGAGATGACAGGTTAACAGGAAAATCTGTCACTCAACATTCAGAATGTCGTGTGGAATAGTAAAAGCCAGGCCCTCTTTATAGAACAAAGATTTAAAGTCTAATAGATAAAAATTATTTTTTGAATGCAGTAAATAACAATCATTAAAATAACAAAATCACAGTTATCAAAATTAATGAATCTAGTCTAAATCAAACTCTATCTTAAATCCTATTTATCTTAAGATATCCATTCTTGTACACAATGGATGACTATATTCATAAATATGTGTCATTAGTAGGATACATGTATAGACATTAAGTAGCATCCACCTATAATGAGTATACGTATGAGGTTTGATTTTACTTTGAACCCTATTTTTTGTTATTTTGATATTAAGTCTACTTTTATTTGAAAGGTGTCACCCTTCTCTCTTTGATGAGTTGTCAGTTCCTTATTCTTGTATTTACTTAATATGAGTTGTCAGTTCCTTATTCTTGAATTTACTTAGATTTTTCTTTGGATGGTAATAATTGTATTCATGGGTATGTCTACTTGGGTGGTGAGCTATTCTATCATTTATTCATTCTCAGAATAACTAATACATTTGACACGTGACTAAGCCTCTAGAAATTGCTTTGTGTCAGCTTATCCTTCGTCGTCAAAAGGAGATGCCACCCCACTTCTCTTCATATTAGGTTTTCAGCGTAGGATGAGAAAGATGACCTAATAAAGACCAGCATCTGTATATAGACGTGTTAGCACTATAGTAAAAAGTTTGTGCAATGCAGGGTGAAGAATGACAATGATAAAAGTTGTTGAAAAATTAAACTTTCATTAATATGTTAACGTATACCTCAGATAATCTGACAATAGAAAGAAACAGATCCCTCAAATTCTCAACTGCTACATCTGAGCAGAAAAAAACAATAACAGATCACTTGCTCCTTTTCAGCCTGCTACCTTTATTGCACCCATCTCGTCAATCTTTGAGCTCTTATGCTGCAACATTGTATTGCGTAAGAAGATGGCACTAATCAAGGAAATTATGGAAATGGAGGTAAAGGGTTAATAACATAACCCATGAGATAATCTCTGCACAATATCTCAGAATACACGAAGTAAAATAAAAATAAAGGAATAGAAGAACCGTTTTGATTGTTCCTTGTTACCTTACTTTTCTTGTGTTTGTGAATGTCATTAATATCTTCATCTCCACCATGCTTCCTCTTCTAAAATCATAAAAAATTTATTGAGTGCATACAGTGATAGAATACTCATGCTGTAGGAGAAGAGTCTAAATGGTTTAAAGAAAAGTTCAAAAAGGCTACGACTGAACCAGATACAAATCAAATCCACGACTTGTCGACATTCCCAAAAAATTGCCTTCGTGTCTAAAGAAGATATCTTCATTTCGGTCTCATTAATTGAATATAGAACTACTTTAATAACCACAGTAGGCAAGGGAAAACATAAATCACAGGAAAACCGTGGTTCATAACATATGGTAATCCATTTCTAAAATTTGCCCATTACCAGAAGCTTTCAGCATAGAATTCTCTCTTCACAAGAAAAAAATCACAAAATAAAATATTTACAAACCTTCTCATGATGTTTCCTTGAGTGATCAGCGCCAGAATCATGATGCCCACCATTATCTTTCTTTTTCTCCTTTTCCTTGTCTTTACTTCGATCTTTATGGCGATGCTTGTGCTTCTTGCGCTCTTTATCTTTCTCCATATCTCTGTCCTTGTGCTTTTTATGCTTCTTCTCCTTGTCTTTAGACTCATTTTTAGATTTACCGGCAACCACAGGAGTACCCTTCTCAGACTATAAAGCATCACAAGATACCACATTAGTACTCCCAAGAGCGGCAATAAATATTAGCAACGAGTTCAGGAGCCTAAAATATGGAAATTCAAGTCACAAGGGGGGAAGGATTTAACATGCTGAATCAAAATTTCAGAATTCAGTCGAAGCCTCAGAAGCAGTGAATTTCTTACAGGAGGCAGTACAACTGGAATCATTTCCCTGAATTGAAAGGCTTCTCTGAGAACATCCAAGTCAAATGGCTGTATCGTAACATTAGTCTCTCGTAAAAAAGATGTATCCTGAGTGAGCTGATCCAATTGCATCCCTTCTCCTTTTCTTATTTCTGTGTCTCCAACCACATTGTGAAGGTAATGTGAGTCGGAAATTGATATGGGAAGTGATCTCTTGCAGAAAAACTCATGGTGAGGCAACAACTTGTAATGGCTAATAAGATCCACTGCACCCGTAAGTTCTCTTGGTCCTAATTTCAAAGCACGCCCAATTGATTGAAGTTACAAAATCACGTGCGTAATATGAAATACACAAGAAATGAAGGCATACACAAAAGCGTACTAATTTGACAAAGAACAAGAAGATGAAAGAGAAAAGGGGTCAAAGAGATGAATTTTTAGGATAAGAGAAATAGTTTTATTCATATGATCAAGTGTGCATATTTCAACGAATAAGTCCTCTATATATAGTGAATAATCTAAAATCAAAAGAACTTCTACTAAATTAGAACTTTATTAAGTTGAATTAAACTCTTATTTCAAGATCTTATCTACTTCTATATCTATCTTGCTCACAACTTTGTTTCTTTCAAAAGAAGCTTCACCACAACATTTCTCCAATAATGCATACAACTGCTACATTACAGTCTGAATTCTACACCACACATGCTTCCATAATGTCAGAACCTTACTTAAAGCAAGCCAGCACCATGAAGCTGAAATTATGCATTTAATATATGCAAATTCTTAATTTATGTAAATACCTAATAATATTATATGAAGTTAATATCAACCATATTTAATCCATGCTAGCTTTATTTTTGTTAATATTGATTAAGGGAATATGACCTCAAACCAAAAGCCGGAGCATGCAACAAGATTTTATACACACGTCATGATATACAAATAAAGTGTAAACAAACAAACTTCATATTCTGACAAATGGCACCTCTTCCAAATCTCTTGCTATCAGGATCCATCAATCAGAAGCTGTTCAAGTAGAGCAATATTCCCTGCGTATTATTCAAAGAAGAAAACGGATGATCAACTACTAAATTAAGCAGTACTGTGTTTCCCTAGCATGAGAGTACCATACTCAACAGTCAGTCCATTCCTCTCACAATCATTTTACAGGGGGACCAAAGGTTCATAAGGATTAAGTAGGGCACAACACCACAAAGCATTAAAACCTGGCTAGTTGATCCCCCTCTGTTAACCCAATCTAATTATATTTGCTTCCATAATAGACCAGCGGGGACTGAAGCAGGTTTTTCATTAAAATACAAAAGCTGCTCAAGGTGGTGCTGGTGGTGGTATAGGGAACATTTCACTGGCATTCCTCATTGAAGCAGTACAAAGGTGGAAATAAGAACACATTAGCAACTGGGCCAATCCTTAGCTTAAATATACTGGCCCTCGTTAGATATTGGAATCTGTTGTTGAATAAGATGATGATTTAGAGACAGATCTAAAATTAGGTAGGAAAAGCAATTCCTCATATTCAGCCTAAGCTCATCAAAAATGTAGTCAGCATTTATATCATTTGAGGAAATCCTCTTGAATGCAAATAAATTGATCTGCGATCATAGTAGTGTAGGCATTGAAGGTAATATTTGATGGCGTTGGTAGTTGAGGGTTGCTTTGTGGCAACTGCCAAGCAATTTGGGAGTAAGCTGTTTTCCTCTCTTTTTCACAATTTTAAGAATGAAGCTTTTGCAATGCACACACTGTTTCATTGTGAGTCTGCTATGCTCATTAGGAACTAACAAGAGCAACTAGTTGGATCGAAAACCACGAGGGAGTGAGTTGCCCATCTTTCAATGATAATTGACAGGTATTCCATTTTCCATATCAACAAGGGTTATGCCATTTACACATTAGGAAAAAAAAAAGGTACAAATGAAGAAGTGTGCAAAATGGAACAAAAAGGAGTAAAGTGTTACAGCCACATACCTGTTGATGCATTGACAGAAAAGACAATCTGAGCCTTTGGACTTGGATAGCAGTTTCAAATAGTCCTAAGCCAACTGCAAAATTATTGATAACATACAATGAGAACTTCACATTTATTCTAAAAGAACTGCCTCCCTCGCTCCTCCTAATGTTCAGTTCTATAATTAATTTTTCTTTATACAATCTTCCTTTTTCATTCATTACCTTATCGCTCCCTTCATTCCATTTGTATAACCATTTTTCCCTTTTAGGATTGTCCAATAACTTCAATTGTGTTGCAGAATCAAGACAATATTCTCAAATTATACCCAGGGTATCTTTTGTTAATTGAATCTATTATTTGATAAGTTGTAGCCAAGCACCATTCCGTTGTAACTTTTCTGAGCCACTCACTTTGTTTGGTTTTCCATCCTATAAGTAGATATATTTTTTACAAGTGTTATGTTCTTTTTCCATTGAATGAAAATAAATGTATTCCTGCGAGTTGCAGCAAATACTTCCTTCATTATTCTAAACTAGTGAAATTTCTAATGATATGGTAACTTTATTCACCATTTTCAGTGTCTCCTCACATAAGACTGAAAAATTGATTCTCCGTCCAAGTGCCCATATATTCTGAGGCATCGAAACATCATTCAAGTCCATATCTAGACTTATAAACTGTAGTTGTAAGTCACTAATTGGAACGTATCCAATACTGAAATCCATTTTTCCTTTTCAAAATCATTATATTCAAGGTAAAAAAAATGAGAGTTCCTGCAGAGCTATGTTTTGGGAATAGCATAATGGCCAGACAAAACGTTGTAAACATGTGACTCCTGCATAATTTTCATATAGTGTCAATCACATCATAAGATGTAACCATTAAGAGAGGAAAAAATCAGGGAAGCATACCTGCCAGATATTGGCAACTCCAATCGTGACGAAATTATATCTATATCTGAAAGAAGAATAATAGACTAAACAATCAATTTCAAAGAACCCAGAACTATAACCCCATCACTAAAATTTTAACATGAAACACTTCAGGAACCCCCAATTTGATCAAGCACGAAGCTTTTATTCTTTGGTTGGATAGGAATTCCTTTTGTTTTGATAAAGCATAAAAAGTTGTTTGCAGAAATTAAAAACTTGAGTTACTTAATATCAATATTTGCAACAATGAAAGACGATGCTATAATAACAGTGGTGGAATTTAGTGTAGGGACAAAAAATTCACATGTACGAATTAAAGTGGCTATTTTAAAATAATTAGCACTTTAAGAAGTACAATTTGAATCAAGAACTGTCTTGATATTCAGAGTGACTGACAAAGCCTGTATTATTGTGTATTAGCATAAAACTAAGATACATAATTTGCCACCTAGGGTGGCAGAAGGGTATCAAGTTCATGAATTCCTAGTTACACAGAAGAGTTCAGGAAAGATTCAAGCTTGGTCTCTATAAAGCTCCTGTCCTGCAGAATTTTAATCCTATGTAATCATGATCATGACATGTATTTTAGTCCATCAGCTTTAAACGTAAGAAGCTTTAGTGGGCATTTAATACAATGCCCTAATAAGATAACAGTGTTTAAAATGCCAAGATAATGGTGAGTAAAGCATGTTGTAGAAGAGCTTGAAGGATAAAACTGTTTGCTTCATCGTTGGATTTTTATTTTAACTGTCGGGGTAAACTTAAACGCCTCAGGGTTTCGATTCACATGCACTCTTCACATAGTCAGATCAATAAATCACGCTTAAACTGAATTGGATATAGGGGTAAATTTGATATGGTGAGGCCTGAAATGTTAAATAGATACTTTGGAGTGTTGAATTATCTACCAGATAATGTAAATATATTTTTTTCCAATTTAATATATTTAAAGACCCCATAGTAACATATCGTTAATATTGAGGGAATACAAGGAAAATTTCTCGTCTTCGTTCGTGATGTATTAACCTCATGCTTATGTTTATATCGTGTTACATCTCATGACATGAAACAATCTAGTAGATGTATTGGGCATCCCCTACTAGCAACGAGCTAGAAAGAACTCCAAGTTTAGTGAAAAATAAGGGATAGGTAGGGCGTACTGCAAAAATGACATGGCACTTTGGCACCCAGAGGAGTTTAAAAGTAAGCAAGGGCTCCCACGCTGTAATGAAGGGAGATGGGTAAAGAAGTTAATTGAGAATAATTGAATTACGAAAAGAACTAAAATATAGGAATATTTTTAATTTATCCTAAAACTAGTAGATGTGTTGGAAACTAAACATAGCTTGCATACAGGAGGTTAAATAGATAGGCGAGAGGAATAATTAGGTAAAAGGGGATATTAACTTTGGTATAAAGGCAAAGGAAATTATAGAAATGGATAGAAAATCAAATAACCAGTGAACAGAGTTTAAAGATGAGGCAGTAGAATTTAAAAGAGATCTGCAATAGATTTATTTTTGTTTGGCAGAAAAACCTTTTTCAAGTGTCATTAGCAATTTAGCATGCATCCTCTATATATAGCATGTAGACAAGATTACAAAGCAACATAGGAGGAGGACATGCCCAGTGAAGATTAGATCTTCGTTGGGGGAGATTTGTACAGCCATGTGATCGAAACATAACTTAGAATTTATGAAAAAATAGACTTTTAGGCTCTAAATGAAGGAAAAAAATTGCAGTTTTAGTGTTTGTTTTGACTTGTGATTTGGTATTGATGAACACATGCTACAAAAAGAGATTCGCCTCTAAATTTTAGAAATGGCCAAATTTCAATCAAATAGACATCATACTATGAACGTGGATGGGTCTTCTTGCAAGAACTGCAAAGTCATTCCCAGTTCGAGCTTAACCACGAATCAGGGGACATAGATAGATATAGTCATGGTTTAAAAAGGCGGTAGTGAGGCGCATGTAGTATGCCCCGAGGCGGTATTTTTTAGGCTAAAAATATGAGGCTTACGCCTCTAAATCTGAGGCGCACGCCTCAAGGCACGCGCCTCATGAAGCATGAGGCGTGCACCTCATTTAAAATTTGATTTTCAATTGTATAAAAAGAAATCAGAAAGGACACTTCTTAAAAAAAAATGCCCCATTTAAAAGGGCATTTTGGACCCAAACAAAACAATAAAATACTTAGAAAACTAAAGGCAGCCAGAAATTAGAGAACCAAAAAGGAACAGATTTAACAGAAATTCAAAAGTCAGAATTCAAGAAGAGTATCGTCTTCTTCATCAATTCATCAGGTATGTTTTTCCTCTTTTCTTTTTCTTTTTCTTTTTCTTCTTCTTCTAAGGGTTCAGTAAATCTTGCATGCAATTAGTTGCTTCATATACACACATGAAAATTATAAATTTTATAAATGTTTTGATTTATATAATGAACACACACAATTTCATCCAATCACTTGTATAAACTCTAAAACTCATATATCCATACTTCTTAACCTGCAACATCTATTCAATATCCCCACATCATTGTCAAATCTTCATGCAACAGTACACTATACCCAGATTTATGTTTTTCCACCATAGCCAGCTTTCTTACAGAAAACAAAAGTGTGACTATATGCTCCTCCTTGAGGCTTTCGCCTCGCCTCATAAAGAAAAACCGCATCAGTACTTAGTTTCGCCTTTTTAAATCTTGGATATAGTAATGTGATGTAAAATGGATATGGACACTTCCTGAACACACGTCGAGCATGTGTATGACAACATGTATGATGTGTCCTATAGTTTTCCTATTCTTTATAGTTCTCCACACATCAAGGGCATTCAAAGCTCCATTTTATAAATTTTAGAATACAAAAATTAGAAAAATAATATATAGTTTAACCCAAAAATTATGTTAGTAAAACAAATAGACGCTCCTCAAATCCAAAAGATCTCACAACCTAAAGTTAAATCTAAAAGAAGCATTGATTTTATTGAAATATAAAAAACAAAAAATAAATAAATAAAACTAAATATGTAGAATATAAATAATCGAGTTGGGTCACTCGAAAAACTGAGCTTCCTTTATAATTTTAAAGAATTTAAACAGACGTGTCTATGTCCTACCTTTCTGAAAAATTATAAACTCCCGAGTGTCAGATAGTGAATGACCCAGTACTTAAAGGATAACCAAGGAAAGCTTTTAACTTCCCATCAATGTAAGACCCGAGAAGTAGAGGCAATTGATGCACTCACTTGCATCTCTCACACAGTGGGAAACTTAAACCCAGTCAACTATCTACTAACTCATGTAAGTGAAGTGAGCTTGTAAAGGATGTGCTCATTCTTTATTAAAATTTATATGCTTCGACTCTTATTTAATTTCACTTTTCTGGAGTTGTTCAGTGTGTATAGAAGTTATTTACTCTTCGTTTATCATAATTTTCTTGAATTTAGAAGTAGAAATCATGCTCATTTTTGTACTATAAATATACTACTATTTCTATTGCTATGAAGATCAAACCTTCCAAAATTTAAGAGAACGTGATGGTATCATCATTGCATTTTCAATTCTCGTGTACTTCTACGCTTATTCCCTCCATAAAGGCTCATCGGAATATAAATTATTGAACTTTTTTGCTGCCTTTTACTATTGTGTGAAACAAGAGACTTCGGCAACAGTCTCTTTCTCCCACTTCTAGTTTACTAAGTATAACATTTATCAGGAAAACATCCTAAATTTTAAACTTATCCAAATTCTATGCTCTAAACTCAGAGGGCCGTTTCTAACATAGCATCTCACTATACACATAAAACCATCCTAGTAATCCTTGTTTCCCACATTTAAAACATAAAAATAAAAATAAAAACTTCATCCGAAGTTCATTCGAATATCAACCTTTCAGCTAATTAAATTATGTACACAGAAAAATCAAAACCACGAAACGAGAAGAAGTGCTTACTCGACTGAAACGTGAGAGATTCAAACGGTCAAATTCTGCCCCCGGAAAAAGATAATTACTCCGTCCAAAAATTAGCGGACAAAGAAACGAACGGAGTAAACAAATTGATGGAGCTTTCAGGAGTTTTAGAGCATAATCGAATTTTATGGACCCTTTTAACTGAGAGGAAAACCCTAATTCCTCCTGTATGGAGACATTGGCCGAGGACTCGCACACTAAATGATGAAAACTACTGAGGTTTCTTGCTTGCTTGTTAACGTGCTGATATAATTTCCCACGTGGACTAATAAATACGTTAATTGCCCTTCGCGTCATGGGTTCTATGAGGACTTTTTTGCCATTTCGTCTGTAAAGCGGACACGTTGCCATATAAAACTGTAATGGTGTGTTTGATTCAATATATTTTCCCTGGAAGTAGGAAAATATTTTCCTACTTCTACTTTTTGACTGTTTGATAGGCTAAATTTTTCATGGAAAATGTTTTTCTCCCTTTTCCTAGGTACAACCCTTTAATGCACAAAAGG
>CAIGRL010119151.1:0-11964 GCA_903798325.1 Fraxinus xanthoxyloides | reverse complement strand
TTTGTTTTTTTTTTTTTTTGCTAATTATTGTTAATATTTGGTGTCATGGATTTGTTGATATTTTTGATTTTTGGGGGGTGAAAGTTCTTGTTTTTTGTTTTGCTTATATGTGCTGCTTCAGCAGGTTGCCAAAGGCGTGTTTCGATAGAATTTAGTATCATATTTTTGTAAGCTGTATGTTATTTTTCCTTTTCGATAATGTGTCATTTAGATAGGTATGGAGTCTATTTCAATTGTAGATGTATTCGCCAGTTCTGGCCCACACAGATGGAGACTGGAAAGAAGGGTGAAATCAGGAAATGGTCTCAAGGTGTTTGATAGAAGTCTTGAGTGACTCTTGTATTTGTTGCTTCCATTTTTCTGTATAAATGTTTGCGAATCTTTAACATGTAAATGTAACCTAAATATTATCACTTAGCATAGAGGGGCTCAATAGGGCTATCGTGAATCTGGGTATCTTAAGTATGCTGAATCGCGTGCATATTATTTTGATTCATTGACCTGTTTGTATTCTTCATTTCTTGAGTTTTGCTGGGATTAGGGATTGGGGCATTGGAAATTTTATTAAATAAGCCAATTTTTTGCTTATGGAAGCCATTGTTTTTGCTTCATGTGGCACCAATTTACTATTGCAATAGAATTGTAATCGTAATTTGTTGTGATCTGTTTGTTTTGCTCCTCCTGTGAATATTGAAAGAAGGTTAACCAACAGAGAGTAAAATTGGGTGCATAAATGAAGTTTTGCTTCAAGTGGCTTAAAATATCTTCAAAATATTGTTTGGAGGCACAAATTGAAATTGATCTTAGCAGAACAAGTTAGAAGAAGAATTTATGGACCAAATGAAATGACCAATTGTGGAGGTAGTTGTTCTGGATATGTGAATAGATCAACGACCTTTGTTCGGCAATCAACAACGACCATTGTTTGACAAGGCAGATTTGGGTCTTCAACGGCAGATAAATATGGTCGATGCTTTAACTTCTCCTCTCTTATCTCCTCCATTAATTCTCTGTTGAATGTTAATATTTTGTAGAGGAATCAAATTAAAAAAGGGACCTGACCTGATTCGGGTCGGTTTAGGATAGGAGTCGGATCGAGTCGGTGTGTAAAAAGCCCAAAATCAGGACATATCGGGTTGGGTCGGTTTTGGGTTAAAACCCGACCGACATGACCCGACCCATTGCCCATCCCTAGGTACATCATCCCAAACAATTATTACAATGAAGGGAAAAAAATGGAAACAATAATAAGAGTTTTTGAGATGAAAAACTTAACAAACTCATGTTTCCTTGTGTACCAGAATACTGGCTCCAACTACATTTATGTACAAAAATCATGAAGTCTGCCTTGTTATTAGCTGCCAAAGTGGTTATGACCACACAAAACATTATTTGTGTTGATAAATGATTACAAGTTTTATATTGATGTATTGCTTTGTATCGCAGATGAGGGCTTAAGCATAGTAGAAAATTTGGCATCAACTACAATTTGTGTAAAATGACTAAAAATCACTCCACGCTATTACATAGCTAACTAAATTGGAACACGTGCATAGCACGTGCGCGCCGCTAGTATATAGATAGAAATAACTAATGACTAAATTGATATAATTTATGGATTCAGTGAAATGCATAGTTCTAAATGGAGTTTGACCATTTATAAATTAATTTAGAAAGTTTGCCAATCGGAAATAAATATCAAATATGTCCATTTTATCATGCAAAATGATTGAGCTAAAGAACTTATAAATAGATGGCAACAATATTTAAAAAACCGGTTCAAGCATCAATTTGGAAAAGAGAAAGGGTCAAGGTCAAAGTGGGTCGATCCGATGATTTTAAAAAAAAATTACAAAACAATCAAAAACAAATTTTCTGATATCACAAAATTGCATCAACAACTCAACATATAATTTTCAAATACAATAAACAAATAACCAGCTGCTCATCCAGTCACACAATATCAAAAAAGTGAAACCTTTAGCAATAAATAACAATGTCAACAATATGAAAACTAAAATAGTTAATAGTTTCACATAAAAAATTGGAATTCAGAATTTAGCAAGGAAATCAAACACGTGATATCACCCAAAACGTCAAGAAATATTTAGTAGCTTCACAACATGTTTGTGCAAAATGATAAACAATCAAATAGACAGCACTATACAATTTACTAATTTGGTCCATATTTGATATAGATGGTTCAAAATTCATTTTTAATTACATATTCTCTAAACAAAATAATTTTGCACGTGAGCTTATAACTTTTTCTTACTTTTTAACCAACATTCTAAAATAAAATAAAAAAGTCAATTTTCACAAAATCTATTTTCAAAATATTTATATCAAGCATGCTCATAGTAAAGCAATGAATTGAGAAGAAGTTGTTATAAAGAAAAAAAACTAGAATGCTCAATTTCCCGTGTTTAGTATTGTACAAAATTTTAGAATTAAATTGAACTGGGAAGTGATAGACCTGTGTAGGATTGACAATTGGATCGAACGACTCGTTGGTTCGTTGTTTGGGCTCGACCCATGGGCTACTCGAGCTCATCCAAGATGAGCCTGAGCGCAAGTCAAGCCTAAAAAATTGGGTGAGTCGAACTCGGTTCAGCTGCTTGGCCGAGCGGTTGATGGGTACAAAGAACTCATCGGTTGTTTTGACGTCACATTTTCTGGTCAATGGTTCCTAGTTGTCATACTGACTTTTATTTTTATTTTTATTTTTTTTTAAAAAAACTATAAATACCCACCCTTCTATTTCATTTTATCACACAAATTCTCTACAATTTATCATTTACATTTTACAATCTAAATTTCTCATTTCTCAATTCCTTATTATTCAATATTCCTCGTACAAACACAAGTTACACAACTAGTTTATTGTTTAGTTCATATTTGTTGACTTCAAGTTCAACTCTTCAACTATTAATTTTTATTTATAATTTTCAATTTCCTTTCTACCAAATGGATCTCAATAGCTATATTAAGACTATGTTTGATGGTGGTGTCAACTCAAATAAACCATTGACACTATGAAGTGCATCTCCTATGTTCAACAATGATTTTAGCAGTCTTAATAAAAACCCAAAATCCGATGATTTGGGTGTTATAGATTTGTAAGGGAGTAGTAATCTAATTGATTTGAATGATATAAAGTAGTAGGTTCAATCAATATGGGAAAACAAAAAATAAAACAAACTGTCAAATGTTAGGAACACTTTAAATTATTGTCCACGGCCGTCAAGTTGATGGAAAGCAAGAATCCAAAGTTGTGTGTAGGTATTGTCAAACGAAATTGGCATAGAAAAAGGATATTGGAACTGCCTACCTAAATTAGAATTACTATAAATATTTGGACGGGTCAAACACAAATTCAAATCCATTTTGTTTTACCTTCACCCTCTAGTTCTTGTACACTAAGTACATTGACCTATTAAGGAAAAAGATGCAGTGAGGGAATAGTCTAGTTCATAGTCGGAACAACAAATATTTCACCGAATTCGTACAAGATTATCTTCAACCACTGTACATTATAGTAACTAAAAACACTATTCGTGTTGATTGCGTTGTTTATTTCACTAGAAATACGTGATTTACAAAATATGGTTGTATCTCTTACATCTGACTTATGGAAATGTATTAATAAAAAAGATCACATATTGTCTTTAAAATAATTGAGTTTCCTCATAATACTACTATTATATTTAATGCTATTATAACCATTATTAAAGTACGTCATTGCCAGTTTAAAATTCATATTTTTATTTTTGATAATGTAGTTGTAAATAAATCGGTAGTCGATAAAATGTTGGGTTCTTAATACCCATTTTGGTGGTTTTCTTTTTAATGTTTATTGTGTTTGTCATATATTTAAATTAATTGTACAAGACAGAATGAAACATTTTAGCGTACAAATTAATAGAATTATGGACGCACTAGTATATGTTACAATATCATTTAATAGAAAACAAGTTTTCGAAGAGTTTTATGCTGAACATTCAATATAAGCCTGAAAATTTGTTACTGACGTAGGTCATAAGACCTATTACTAAAATCTTTTGAAGAATATGAACCACTTATTATTGAATTTTATAATTCTAGACATACATATGATTCAGATGATGATTTATAAGATGATGATTGGGTACTTGCATTTAAAATTAGAAATTTTTTGACACTTTTTTATGATACTACCAATTTATTGCCAGGTGTATATTACCCAATTAGTCCTAAAGTTTTTGAACATTTTTATCATATTGCATTAACTTTCAATAAATATAAAGCTAATTCCGATTTTAGTATTATATCTAAATGTTAATCTAAATCAAAATTAATAATTAATTTTATTCATGTATTTTATGGGATTCACAAGTTTTCAACTACAAATTTCATCAATTTTTATCAAAATTAACTAATAATCTAATTTTAATTTCCATCAAACAAAGATATTATATGTGATGAAAACAAAATTTAGAAAATATTGGGAAAAATTACCAATTATATTTCCTTTAACTTGTGAAATGGACCCCAATTATAATTTGAAGGGTAAAAAGATTGTTATACACAAAATCTCAAATGCAGTAAGTATTGATGCTCCAATTACAAATTCTAATATTGAGTATACTTTAAGTGAAATGTATGAATTGTATGCCTAAAGATTGGGTAAAGCTATTAAAAGAGCACCTTCCACACCCACTTGTACCGCTAATTTTTAACCAACACAACAAGGATTGTCTAATTCATTAATAGTGGTTAGTGATGAAATAATTAATATAGGTTATAGTATATCTCTTTTTCACAACAAATCGGATATAGGTACAGGTAAAATACTCGCAGAATTAGCCAGATATTTTATCTTATGCTTGAAACCGTAGACGCAATGACATTAGATTTGATTTTTGGAGAGTTATAAACATTAATATCCAAATTTTTTTTTTTCTGTCATAGCACGTTATCTTCTAACACCTCTGGTTAGTACTATAGTATTGAAATCTGCCTTTATTGCAGGTGGTCGGGTTTTGTCCAAGTTCAAATCATGACTTGAATAAGACATGTTAGAAAACTTAATGTGTATAAATGATTGACAAGATGCTGATCACTTAGTCGAAAATCAATCCATTGCATCTAATCAGATAAATGATATTAAGTTCATCATACTTTGTTATTTTCTTAATAATATTCATTTTTTTTAAAAAATTGTATATAGAACAAGTTGCTCGTGTACAATTTTAACTCCACTACTCAAAAATTAAGTATTCGATCCCAAGTTTGAAAAGAGGAAGATGGTTTTTAAAATTCACAAAAAATGTGGGGGCTCATGGGTGTGCTCTCGGCTCAACTTGTGCTGGGCGAGCTCGAGTTTGGCTCAAGCTTTAACTTAGCTAGCCCACGAGCTCACGTGGCCAAGGGCGGAGCCATCCTTACAACCATGGGAGAAAAAGCTTGAAACTAATTTAGTAATTTATTGTTACATTACAAATCAAACTTTGATTTTCCATTGTGTTCATTATTTCGGTCCTAAACTCTCTTGGGTTTTGTGAGTGCGTTAGAGAATTTGTCTAAGTAAAATTCTCATTGGAACCAATCAAGTTTGACTTGTATAGGAGATGTTCTATTAAGAGTACCATACAATACTCTACGTATATTATTTACAAGATATAGTTATCATTAAAAGTATAACTTATACAAACCCCAACTTCTTTGACCTTCTTTGTTTGTGGTCTCGTCATTGGTCATTACTTCACGATAAATGGATCATTGTCTTTGTTAGCTCTCGTACCATGGTTCTCATAATTATCTCTCTCTTCAAAATGACTCTTCCTTGAATCTCCACCCGCATTAAATAAGGAAAGATCAAAAACATTGAAAGTAGTAGAAATGTTATACTCACTTGCAAGGTCCAACTTATAGGTATTGTCATTGATTTTTTCAAGTATTTGGAATGGTCCATTGCCTCTCAATTATGACTTTGACTTACTTTGAGCTGGAAAGCATACATTTCTCGTATGTACCCAAGCCCAATCTCCTGGTTCAAAAGTAAAGCGCTTTCATCATTTATTTGCTTGAGAAGCGTAATGCTCATTTTTCTTTTCATTTTGGCACTATCCCTTCTCATAGATGAATCTTACCAACTCGGCCTTCTTCTTTCCGTCTAAGCTAACTCTTTAATCAACATGTAAATGAATTAAATCGAAAGGTGTTAGTGGATTAAAATCGTAAACAATTTCAAATGGAATATAAGAAGCAGTAGGATGTGTGACCCTATTATATGCAAATTCTATGAATGACAAGCAATCCTCCCAACTCTTCAAGTTTTTATTGATTATAGTGTGCAATAGTTGTATCATAGTCCTATTAAAAACCTCAATTTGCCCTTCTATTTGTGGGTGACAAGTTGTAGAGGATAATGGCTTAGTTGCTAATTTTCCTCCAAAACCTTCCAAAAATGACTAAGAAACTTAGCATCCCTATTCGATACAATATTCCTAGGGTACCCCATGTAAGCGCACTACTTCCTTAAAGAATAAATCCACAATATTATGGCATTATCAGTTTTATGATATGGAATGATATGCGCCATCTTAATAAATCTATTTACTATCACAAATATAGAATCTCTTGCTTTCTTAGTCCTAGGTAAATCCAATACAAAATCCATAGACACATCAATCCAATGCTCTCGAGGAACAGGTAATGGCATATACAAGTTTTGAGGTAAAACCGTAGACTTAGCATTTTTATAATTGATTCATCTCTACAAACTCGATCAACATCAACCTTCATCTTAGGCCAATAGAAGTGTTCATTTAACATATGCAAAGTCTTCTTAATCCCAAGTGACCCATTAAACCTCCACTACGAGATTCATGTACTAACAATTCTCTAATCGAACACCTAGGTACACATAACTTATTCTCTCGAAATAAATATCCATCATGCCTAAAGAATTATCTATTGCACTTTTGTCACGTGATTCATATTTATTAGAAACGTTTAGGTCACTAGTATACATGTCCTTAAACATATTCAAATCCTAGCAACTTGGCTCCTAAAGAAGTTAGAAGTATATACCTCCTAGACAATATATCCGCTACCACATTTTACCGACCTTATTCGTACCGAATAACATATGGGAATGTCTCGATGAATTCCAACCACTTTGCATGCCTCTTGTTTAATTTACCTTGACCCTTTAAATGTCTTAAGGACTCATGATTGATGTGAATCACCAACTCATTTGGCCATAGATAGCGCTGTCATGTCTCTAAAGCTCGAGCAAGTGCATACAACTTCTTGTCATAGGTAGGATAGTGAAAGTTGTGCCACTTAACTTTTTACTGAAGTAAGCTATTGACCTTCGTTCCTGTATTGATATAACTCCAATACCGATTCTCAAGGCATCACATTCAATCTCAAAAGTATTGTTAAAATTAGATAGTGATAAAATAGGCGCAGTACAAACCTATCCTTAATAGTATTAAAACATGTTCTTGTTCAACACCCAATGAAATCCTACACTTTTCTTTATAATCTCCGTTAGTGTATGGAAAGTGTGCTAAAATGTTTAACAAAATGCCTATAAAAACTAGCTAAACTATGAAAACTTATTACTTCAATTATACTTTTAGGTGTTGACCACTCCTTGATAGCTTTGATTTTCTTCTCATCTACTTTAATATCCTTTGAACTAACATCATAACCAATAAAAACAACTTTTTCCATGCAAAATGTTACACTTTTTAAAGTTAGCACAAAGTTGTTCTCATTTTAAGATCACAAGCACACATCTTAAATATTCGATATGCTCATTTAAATCCTTATTATATAGCAGACATCATCGAAGTAAACTGCTACAAATTTACCTATATATGCAGGCAGGACATGGTTCATCAATCTCATAAACATGCTAGGTGTATTAGTAAGTCCAAATGACATAACTAACCACTCATATAAACCATACTTAGTCTTAAAAACAATTTTTTATGCATCCTCCTCTCTCATCCTAATTTGATGATATCCATTTTTAAGATCTATTTTACTAAACATGCAAGATCCATGTAATTCATCTAATATATCATCTAACCTAGGTATAAGGTGATAGTATTTACCATTATGTTGTTGATCATCCGATAGTCTACACACATCTTACAAGTCCCATCTTTCTTCAGCACAAATAGCAATGGCATGACACATGGATTCATACTTTCCCTAACATATGCTTTGCCCATCAATTCTTCCACTTGCCTTTGAAGTTCCTTGGTCTTCTCGAAATTACTCCGATGCTTGTTTGGAATGATAACTCTAGGTATGAAGTCAATTTGATGCTCAATGTCTCGAATGGGTGGTAACTCACAAGGCATGTCTTCTGGGAACAAGATTTCAAATTCCTATGACAAAGAAGTAGTTAAACTAGGAAAGGGTGTTTTAGATTCTTCAAAGTTAAGGAGTGATTCCTTATAAATAAATAAGATCATAGGCCGATTCTCAACTACACCTCTCTTCAACTCACTCCCTTTTGCAAAGAAATTTACTTTTGACTTTTCTTTGCTCTCATAAATTTTTTTTCTCTTTACTCTCATGTTGCTCTAACATTTTTTCCTAACAATTAGCCACCTCACTTTTTTCTTCATTTCTTTCTTGTTGCGAAAGATCGATCTCACTTTCCTTTTCTCTCAGTTTTTTTTCTTTCCCACTCTTCAATTTGAGTTGATATTCATAAACTAGTGCTGGAGTTAACGGTGTAAGATAATAGACAATCAATCTTTAGTAAAGTTGTACCTATTTTTGTACATATCATGCATCACATTTCTATCATATTGTCATGACCTCTCCAACAAAATATGTCAGCATGCATAGGAATTACATCACACTCACTTCATCCTGATACCTTCCAATTGAGAAACTCACCAACACTCGCCAATTCACCTTAACCTCTCCATATTCATTCAATCTTTGCAATTTGTAAGGCTTACGGTGTTTTAGCATAGTTAACCCCAATTTCTCAACAAGTGTAGTGCTACCATATTGGTACAACTACCACGTCAATAATCATACTACATACCTAGTTGTTGACATGACATGTCGTATGAAATATGTTCTCCATTTGTTGCTTTAAGTCATCCACTTTAATTTAAACACTAAGAGCTCACCGTGTAACCAACATCTCTCCCACTGCATACTCCACTTTCTCACCATCACTAGCATCTTTCGATTCCAACAATCTTCATAATCACCCTCACTATCAATCATCACTTCTTCATGTCATGTAAGATTATTTTCCTTTTGTTTGGACATTGAGAAGTACTGTGTCCTTATCCCAAGCACCTAACCAATTTGATATCCCGATTCCTAAGGGGTTGGGATTTCGCTTTGGGTGTAGCTTTGCTAGCAACTTTATCTCTTCCCTTCAATAGCTCAATTTTACCTTTTGAAACAACCTCATCATCTTTATTGTTATCCCAATTTGGTTTTCAAGAAGAGTTAGAACCCGTGGGTATCTAATTGCTCACTTCCTCTTCAACTGCCTCTCACCTCTATAGCTACATGTAGCATGTCCTCCAACTTCACATAATGTTGTAGTTATACTACATTAGCTATCTCTATATTCAAACCACTCAAAAATCGGGCCATGGTGGCCACTTGATCTTTTTCAACATTCGCTCTAATTATGACAATCTCTATTTTCGTGTGATAATCCTCCACACTCCTTGATCAAAGGCCTTGTAATTTTTGATAAAGATCCTATAGTAATAATTATGAACAAACCTCTTCCTTATGATAGCCTTCAATTGTCCCCATGTTTCAATAGGTCTCTCGTGATTCCTCATCCTATATATTGCTATTGATCCCACCAAATGATAGCATAATCAATAAACTTAATGATAGCAAGTTTTATCTTTTTTTCTCTGACTAGTTATGACAATCAAATATAAGTTCTATCTTCTCCTCCCAATCCAAATATGCCTTATGATCGCTTCTTTCTTTGAATGAAGGTATTGCCATTGTAATATTGACCATACTTCTAACAACTCTATCTCCAACATAATATCTAGCCATTCCATCATGCCTATCACCTCTATTCCTCATCCTTCCTATTTCAACCTCCACTAATGCATCATCATCAATTCCACTACTCACTTCATTTTCATCATCAATATCCGCTCTAGGATTTTGCCTACCTTGCCTCATTGGGTTGGAACTTCCCTAGGTTGTTCTCTATGCAAATCAGCTAGCAATGTGGCTTGCCTCTCCATCCACACCTCTGCCTATCTATTCTCTCTCATATCACCAAACAACCTTTCAAATCAGTGTATCATCTCCTCCGCCATGATGACTTGACTATTCTTCCTACTTGAAGTATAATCGTCTCTATCAGACATCCTAGATCTAAAATAATATTTGCCCCGCGTGTGTATTATATATCACTCAATTTGGATTTTTACCTCTATTAGTCTCATCACTCTGCCATTTTTTGCTCAATGCTTTATTACAAGTGTTTCAAAGAATTAATTAGATCTCAATAAAAAAATCAACCCTTGTGGAGTTCAAGCAAAGAATTGAGTAAAGAAAGTGACTCTAGAATGATTCAAGAATTATGAATTTGAAGCTTGAATGGAAATGCCAATATAGATTCAAGAAAGTGTTTCTTGAATTCGGAATAGACACTCTCTTTTTGTATTACATAATGCACGAGAATTCAACAAAAAGCCCAAAAATTAGGAAAGAATTCAACTAATTTAACTCACAAACAACTTTTAAATTTCTTGGATATTTTAATTGGATTGAATGACTCAAAAGATAAAGAATACAAAGATAAAAACTCAAAACAAAAATGAACAATGAATTAAATGATATAATCGTGATTTTTGAAGCCATACTCTGATCATAACTGATGCGAACCCATGTAGAAATTGTAGCAACAGAACCCACATCAAATTAGGTCAAACACAAGAAAGCTAAGAATCAACGTTTGAAAGAAAGCTTGATCCAATAAATTCTTGAATCAGAGAACTAAGACAATTGCAACAATATCTTTATTTAGTGATTATAAAATTTATGAACCTTACTTGAATTGTTGAACGTCACAAGAATTTAATTTTTGATAAATTCGAAATTAATTTGAAAACAATATGTACTGCAAAAAGATCTCTCAAATTATGTGTTTTTTTACAATGAATAGAATGAGTCCTAATTTATGAAACCCATAAAACATAATTAAAAACGGAATTAATAGTTTAAATATTAAGAATTACCCTAAAACTAGATTTAAGCTAAATTAGGATTCTTTCCAAAAATTGAAAAATTCGTTGCTGAACTTGTGTTATGCGGCCGCATAGTGTTGGAACATGCGGTCATATAGTTCATAAAAACTCCTCATTTAATTCTCGGTGTGGAAGCATGCGATCGCATGCCTTGGTGTACTATGCGGTCACGTAGTTGAACCCCTCAACTTAGTTGTCCCTTGCTTGAACGAAATTGATCCATCTTATTCATTCTTTCATGTTCAATATGAAATTTGTCCTTTTGCTTGTTATGATCAAGGTTTCATCCACCATAACTTGAACGAGGAACCCATAGTTTCTGTGACATTCTTTTCTTGCTATCTCATCATTGGTCATTCCTCCACAATCAACGGATCCTTGTCCTTGTTAGCTCTCATTCCGTAGTTCTCATCAATACATATAAGAACATAAAATTATACAAGAAGAGAACAACAAGATTGAATGATCAACACATTTAGTGTCACAGTTTGTAGTTGGCCAAAAAGTGTGATTCAATTTAGGCTAAAAATTTTCTCAGAAAAACTATCCCCAAAGAGGTTCGAGCCATTCACAATAATCCATCTTGCCAATGCACTGTAGTGATTGAGGTGAGAAAACAAAGAAATGTTTAAGGTTTATGAGCAGTGGCTGAAATCATATTGGGATGGGGATTTTTCAAATGAGAAGTCAATGGTCCATC
>CAIGRL010119094.1:0-10999 GCA_903798325.1 Fraxinus xanthoxyloides | reverse complement strand
TTAAATAGATTTAAATTCGTTTTGTAAAGGCTATATGAACATGTTTTCGTTTTAAAATTGGGGTTAGAGCTTAGTGACACGTTTTTTCAAGAAAACTAATTTTATATTATTTAAAAACTCTCGGTCGCTACAGAACATCTAGACCCTTTGGATGAAAAATCTTTGTGTTCTGTTTCATTTTTATTTTTTGTAATTTTTGTGGTGTTTAGAAACTTCAATCCTTTTGTAATACTTGGTTTGGGGCCTAACAAGTGGTATCAAAGCTATGTCTTTGCGAATGGGTTTAGCCAGGGTTAGTCTGTGGTCTTTCTTGGTACAGATATGAGGTTCTGAGTTGAGAGTTCCATAAATTTGTGAGGCAAAATTTATTCTTCTTCAAAACTCGTTTGAACTTGCTATAAACCCTAGTTAATCATTTGTTTCTACTGAGTCTGGGTGTGTTTTGAAATTCGACTTGTATTGAGTTTGGCGAGTTGAGGTAAATCATACCGATTCCTACTAAGTTCGTGACTCATTGCTTAGTTCCGACTGAGTCTTGGTGACTCGTTGCCTTCTTACTTCTGTTTTGGTATTCTCAGTGTGATTCTGGTATTCTTTCATTGCTTCCTACATTTTGAAACATTAAAGTTCAGACTCCGGTATTATCTAAAACCCCCGGTTAATTTGATTTATTACTGTCCAGTTTTGGAATTGGTTATTAAAGTAAGTAATCCTCCTTTTCTTTCCGTTGTCCAAGATCTCCTGTGAGGATCTGATAATCTGAAGGAAAAGTGGAATCCATGGTTACCAGTCTTTAAAATCTTTTCAAATGATAACAATATTTCTGAAGTGTTGTTACATTGATTTGTTAATTGCATGATAAAGTATACATCTGTTATTATCTTCTTAAATCAGCTGCTCACTTATCTTGTTCATTTATATAAAGTGTCTAAATCATTATACTATGTGTTATATAATTGGAATTTTGTAGATATATCTATCATCATGTCTACTGCACATAAATCTGAACTTGAGACATGGAATGGGATTGGAGACTTCAGTCTCTGGCACCAAAAGATGAGGGATCTATTACTACAACAAAGATGTGTTGCAGCCATTGATGGTCAATGAGTTGCAGAAACTAGTGCCTGTAGAAGACAAGATTTAGATGATACTGCATGAAGTTCAACTTTCTTACACTTATCTGATAATGTGATTAGAAAAGTTGGTGAGACTACCTCTACACAAGCTTTGTAGACTAAGTTAGAAGCACTTATTTGATTAAGACCATGCCTAACAAATGCTATCTCTTAAGGCAATTTTATAACTTTAGGTTTGATCTTGCCTCTAATTTGGAAAAAAATATTGACAGATTCACAAAATTGATTCAGGACCTACCAAATTATGGTGAGAAGTCTTCCGATGAACAACGAGTTTTTGCTCTATTGAACTCACTCAGTGATAAATATAAGTATATCAGAAGTACCTTAGATTATGTGGGGCAAGATCTCACTATTGGTATAATAACATCAGCCCTAAGAAATAAACATCTTGAGCTGAAAGTTGAATCAAAAGACTCTAAATATGGGAAAGTGTTGCACATAAAAGAGAAACTGAATAATAATAAGAAATAACCCTCATACAATTATAATCTCCACATGAAAGAAAAAAAATCAGAATTTTAGATTCAAAATGTGAAATCCAAGAACCAAGTCAGAAAATATTATTACTGTGGTAAAATATGACATATGATAAAATATTGTTTCAAGAAAATCTCAGACATGAAAGATAGGAACAACTCTGATGATTCTGCAACTCTGCTATACAAGAATGAACATGATATTCAAAGGGTGGTTCTTGTGAGTACCACAAGAAGAGACCCAAAGAAATTGGTCCTTGACTCTGGATGTAATTTTCACATGTGTACTACTAAAGAAAGTTTTTCTGAGTTTGTTGACCTAAATGGATGACAAATCCAGATGAGAAATGACATGAGTTGTCAAATAAAGGGAATTGGAAAGATCAAACTATTGTTAAGTAACTACATTCTTGAACTTGATAACATAAGATATGTACCTAAGTTTAAAAGAAATCTAATTTCTTCGAGACAATTAAATGACAAGTACAATATCATGATTCATAAAGGTCTTGTGAGACTTAAACAAGAAATAAAATTGTTATCTCCTCTCCGAAACTAAATGGTATATACACTACCTCTACTGAATTTGTGATAAACCATTGTTCTGCAGCCTTAAACTCTATCTCTGACAAGTCTTTAATTTGGCATAAAATACTTGGTCATATTTCAGAAAAGGAACTTACTATTTTGAATAATCTTGGTTGTCTTGGTGATGAAAATATTAAAAATTTGGATTTTTATGAACACTATGTATTTGGAAAACATAAAAGGCTACCTTTCAAAACTAGAACTCATAAATTCATTTCTATTTTGGACTATTTATATGTTGACACGTGGGGTCCAGCATCTGTAAATACTATAAGTAGATTTAGGTTCTATCTACTTATAGTAGATGATTTTTCAAGGAAAATATGGACATTTCTTCTAAAACAAAAATTTGATACTTTTATAACTTTCAAACAATGAAAACTAATTATTGAAAACCAAACCAACAAGAAAATCAAAGCATTAAGGATTGATAATGGACTTGACTTTTGTAATTCAGAATTTGACTCATTTTGTAAAGAATCTGGAATTCTAAGACATAAAATTGTAACATGCACTCCTCACCAAAATGGTGTTGCGAGAGAATGAATATATACCTATTGGAAAAGGTAAGGTGTATGCTATGTAGTTCTGGTCGTCATAAGTTTTTCTGGAGAGAAGCCCTAAAAACTACAACTTATCTAATAAATAGAAGTCCATCCAGTGCCATTGATTTTCAAGTTCCTGAAAAACTGTGGTATGGAGAAATACCTGACTATAGCAAACTCAAAGTTCTTGGTTGCATTGCCTATTCACATCAAAGTGTAGATAAACTTGAACCCATGTCCTTAAAATGTATATTTTTGGGGTATGGAGAGGATGTTAAAGGGTATAGACTGTAGGTTAAATGTCAAAATAGTTATAAAATGATTATTAGTAGAAATCTCATCTTTAATGAAAGTGACATACCTTGTAATGAATCATCTGATCTTAAAACTTCTGAAAATGCCTGTTAAAGAAATTTTCCTGGAAAATGAAACTGAAAATGCTATTAGTTAAGATGATTCTATTAAGGTGGAGTCTACTCCAACTGAACCATATCATGAGAAAATTGAATCTGAGAATGAGATCGAATCTTCTAATACTACTCTTACTAATTATAAACTAACTAGAGATAGAGATGAGAGAAATAAGAGCTTCTACTAGATTCAATAATGATGAATTTGTTACCTTATTTTCTGCTCTTGACTCACTGAATTCAGAACCTGCCACCTTTGATGACGCATTAAATGTTCTAACTTAAAACTCTGGAAATAGGCTATGAATGAAGAAATGGATTCTCTTATTAAAAATGGAACTTGGATTTTAGTTAATAGACCTAGAAATCAAAAGGTTGTGATTTCAAGTGGGCTTCTAAAATCAAACGAAGAGACTCTAATCTAGAAAGTAAAAGGCATAAAGCCAGAATAGTGGCTAAGGGGGTTACTCAAAAAGAAGGAGTGGACTATAATGAAATATTCTCTCCATTGGTCAAGTATACCTCTATTAGAATTCTTTTAGCTCTCACTGCTCACTGTAATTTGGAATTGGATCAATTTGATGTCAAAAGAGCTTTTTTGAATGGGGACCTTAACGAGACTATATAATGAATCAACCTTTGCGGTTTGAAGTTAAATACAAAACTGAAAAGGTCTATCTATTGAAGAAATCACTCTATGAGGTGAAACAAGCCCCCATGCAATGGTATATCAAATTTTATTCTTATATATAGAAATTGGGTTTTGTAAGAAGCAATGATTCCTTTTTTTTTTCAAAGGGTAAAGTGGACTTGAATCCATTTACTTGCTATAATATGTTGATGATATGTTACTTGCTTGTCATCATAGATTTGAAATTGATTTTATTAATTAAAAATTGAAATCTCAATTTGAAATGAAAGATTTGGGATATGCTCAAAGGATTCTTGGAATGAAGATAGAAAGAGATAGCGATAATTGCATATTGTTGTTAAAACAAAGCTCTTATGTGAAGAAAATACTTAAAAGGTTCTCTATGCTTGAGTGTGAACCTGTTTCTTTTGCCATTGCTATTCATTTTAAATTGACTAGTGAACAATCACCTAAAACAGAAGATGGAGTTAGAAGAATGGAAAATGTGCACTAGACATGACTTAGTAGGTGGAATTAGCATTTTAAACAGGTTTATGGATGCTAAGATACCTTTAAGGCTTTTCTGATTTAGGTTTAGAATTTAAAAGAAGTAACGAAAGGATAAAATTAAAAGGTTACACTGATTTTGATTTTGTTGGTGACTTGGATAAAAGAAAATCCACATCATTTTGTTTTTTTCACTTTGTAAGATGGCTGCATTAGTTGAAAGTCTCAGTTACAAAAATTAGTTGCTTTGTTCTCAACTGAAGCTGAATACGTTGCTGCATGTAATGCTGTAAAAGAAAGTATGTGGTTAAGACATTTGTTTAATGAAAATGGTTTTGTGAATGAATATGTCAGAATATACACTGATTAATCAAAGTGTCATTCATTTAAGTAAAAAATCATGTTTATCATGATAGAACTAAACATGGCAGAAAAAAGGATTGATCAATATAGTTAAATTCCTACAAAATTTAATCCCTGAGATTTGGGGACCAATGTCTTACCTTTGAATAAGTTTAGAAATTGTTTGAAGATTCTGAATATCACTTTATGATTGTAATAATTAGAACTTCAAGTATTGCTACAGGAAAAGAGTTGAACTAATTTTTTAAGTTTTTTTAGAGCAAATGATGCAATGTATATGTAAGATGACTTGATCCACTAGGAAGGCCAAGGAATAGTTCAACAAGGTGGAGATTGTTAATGTATTTGGGCTACCTCACTAGTACTTAGCTTGTTGTGCCTTCTGTGCAATTGGTCATCTTAAGTGATAACTGTTTTGGCCTTTTTTATGGTTGAGTATCTGCCATACACGTAGCTTCACTCTACCCTTGGATGGTGACTGTTCAGTTGAGAGTTACTTAACTTGGTCTAGGCACCCTTCTTCGAGATTATTCTATTCTTGGTCTCTTCGTTTCATCCCTTCTCTTTGAGTGATAGTTTGGGGGTTTTTCTTTTGTAAATCTATAATCGATCTTTGCGGTTCTTCGATCTCTATTCTTTGTGAATATCTAGTTGTTATGTGCTGTCTTAGATATTGAGAGTTGTGTGATTGCGGGTTGTAATAGATGCTAGATAGAATTTGAAGAAACTGTTTGTTTCTTCATACATTTGTACAATATTCTTGGTTTTTCTAGTGGATCTAGAGATATGTCTCATTGTAGATGCTCAAGGGGTGAGTAGGTTGCGAGACTGAACATCCATACCCATTGGGGTGAAAAATCTTTGTGTTCTGTTTCATTTTTAATTTCTAAGATTTTTATGGTATTTGGAAACTTTGATCCTTTGTAATACTTCGTTTGAGGCCTAACAGGGCAAGGCTAGGAAATGTAGGAAGACCATCAAGAGTGTTAAAATCATTCCATTCTGCAGGTGGCCACCTCTTTTTGGATTGGATGGATCAAGTTAAATACGGATATGGCTGCTAGGGGAAGTTCGGGGCTTGATAATTGTGGAAGAGTGTTTGTTGAGGATTTGTCAAAAGGGTCATTTATGGCTCCAATTGGCGTTCGTTCGGCCTTCGAATTAGAGCTTCTAGTTGTGACACAAGGTGCAATGCTTTTATGCTTTGAACAAGAGATGGCAATATCTTTGGTTGGAAAGTGGACGACATTGTTGGTATCTTAGTTGTTCAAAATCAAAATCAAAATCAAAAGAACAAAACATAGAATGGGGATTGTAGATGAAAGTTTTGAAAAATGAAAGAAAAAGCACGGTTGGTGCCTCAAAAATGATCTATGCGACCGTATAGACCTTCTAGTCATATAGTTGCATAGACTTATTCAGGGATTAAAATGGAAATCACGGTTATAACTATGCAACCGCATAGTTATAGCCTATGCGAAAATGGAAATCACGGTTATAACTATGCAACCGCATAGTTATAGCCTATGCGGTCGCATAGTAGAAAACGGTCGCATAGTAGAAAATTTTGACCGTTGGATTCAAATTTCTGATGGTTTTCTTGTGAAGTGTTACAACGTTTCACCATGGTTTGTAATCATTTCGTGTAGGGATGATTGAGTACTATAAAAATAAGTTAATTATGATTCCAAATCAATAATTTTGTCTTTGGAACATCCATTTTTTCATCCCAAAATTCTAGCCAAATTATTGTTCTTCATATAATCATATATATTCATTTTCACTCGTTCAATTTTGAAGAATTACTTAAAGCTTTTAGGGTTCTTCATTTCTAGGCTTGAATCCTACAAATTATTTGACATTTTATCCTCAAAAGCTTTGGTGGAGAGACAAATATCGTTGGAGGACAACGATTCATATTTTGTGAGCAGGCCTTTTACTTGATATCATTTTTTTTTTCCATCTTTTTGTTCTTTTTGGTTTCCATTTCTATATTCTATATTTATATAACATTCTCAAATGACATTTCATAATTTCTACAATGGAAATGGAGCCAACACTTGCTACTATCAAAATGATTAATCAAGACTTAGTACGATTGGCTAGATTCGATGGTGCAAACTTCACTAGGTACAAGAAAAACTAAAATTCTTTCTTACATCATTGAAGATCTTCTACGTGCTGTTCCAAAATTGAAGCCTATTCCTAATGCAATATTGATGAAGTTCGTGCAGAAATAAAGAAACGGGAAGTGGACGAATTAATTTGTCGCGACCATATTCTAAATGCGCTATCGGATCGTTTGTATGATCTTTACACCAACTCTACATCAGTAAAAGAAATTTGGAACGCACTTGAAAGTAAATATAAGGCCGAAGAGGAAGGTATGAAGAAATTCTTAATTTTTAAATATCTTGATTTCAAAATGCTTGATAACATTTCTTTGTTGTCCCAAGTACATGAGTTACTAGTTATTGTCAACAAACTGAAAGCAGTAAATATCGAACTTCCTGATACTTTTCAAGCGGGAGCAATTATTGCTAAACTCCCGGGGTCTTGAAAAGGTTATAAGAAGAAGATTCTTCACAATTCCAAAGACTTCTCTTTGGAGCAAATACAAAAACACATTCGCATAGAGAAAGAATCAATGGTAAGAGATAAGATTTAAAGTTCTTATGATGGCTCTTCGAAAGCCAATACCTCGGATAATGTTGACAATTCCAATAAATAAAAGAAGAAGGGAAAACCTCTTGGTCCTAAATAAAAAACCAAGCGAAGTTCAAAAATAAGTCCAAGGGACCTTGCTACGTTTGTGGAAAGTCAGGACACTATGCTAGAGATTGCAAGCATTGAAAACAATCAAATAAGGAAGGACGGGTAAATTCCATTAATGAAATTATCGATACGGTAAGCGAAATCAATGCAGTCCAATGGAAAGTCTCGGGATGGTGGTATGACACATGTGCAATCATCAATGTTTGCTATGATAAGTTACTCTTTAAAACTTATCATGACATTCAAGATGGTCAATAAATTCAAATGGGAAATGAAGGAAGATCAAAAGTGATTGGCAAAGGCAACATGGAAATCATTTTCACTTCGAGAAAGAAGATAACTTTGACCAATGTCCTTCATGTACTTGGAATGAATAGGAACTTAGCAAGTAGAGTTTTGTTGGAAAAATTTGGAGTAAAAACTGTTTTTGAATCCGGGAAATTTGTACTAACCCATAACGGGTATTTTGTTGGAAAAAACTATTCTACTAATGGAATGGTCAAAATATGTACTATTGAGGATGATTCTAATAAAAACAAGTCATTTGTGTATGTTGTTGATTATTTTAATTTTTGGCATGATATATTAGCACATACAGGAATTAGTACATGAAAAGGATGATTAAATGTGGTATGATAAAATGTGACATTAATAACTTAGAACAATGTGAAACTTGTATTAAACATAAAAAAGATTAAAAAGTCATTTTATAGTGTAGTAAGATCAACATGCTTACTTGAAATTATTCATTCTGATATATGTGAATTGAATGACATGCTTACTCAAGGTGGTAATAAATATTTTATTACATTTATAAATGATTGTTCTAGATATACATATGTGTATTTGTTAAAACATAAGGATGAAGCTTTTAGTGCCTTTAAAACTTATAAAACTAAAGTTGAAAATCAATTAGGCAAGAAAACTAAAACATTAAGAAGTGATAGAGGTGGAGAATGTTTTTAAAATGAATTTAATTTGTTTTGTGAACTTTTGCACCTCGAATACCTAAACAAAATGGTTTAACTAAAAGGAAGAATATGACATTCTTAGAAATGATTAATACTATGTTGCTAAATTCTGGATTACCATACAACTTATGGGGTAAAGCCTTACTTAGTGCTTGTCATATAATAAATAAGATTCATTTGAAAAAGAATTAAGATTTCTCCATATGAAATTGGAAATGAAGAAAACCTAATGTCAATTATTTTAGAGTTTGAGGGTATCTTGCTTACTATAAGAATATGGGTCTTAAGAGAACAAAATTAGGTCCTAAAGGTAATAAGTGTGCCTTTGTGGGATATTTTTCAAATAGAAAGGCGTATAGGTTATTAAACATAGAAACAAATGTTATAATAGAATCAAGGGATGTGGAGTTCTTTGAGAATGTATTGGTAACAAGAAATTGTCAAAATGAAACTTATGTAGACATTCCAACTTCTAGAGAATCACAAGGAAATACATCTACAAGAGATGTCGAAATTAAATCTTGTAGAAGTAAGAGAATTAGAAAAGAAAAGGGTTTAGAATTGGATGTAGTGGATTCCCAACTTATTTCATTCTACCTAGTAGAGGGAGATAGGAAGGATGTTGCAGGAACAATTCCTTTTGTTTTTCAAGTTGAAAGTGATCCCAAAACCTATAAGGAAGCAATGTCTTCTAAAGATTGCATATTTTGGAAATAAGCAATAAATAATGAGATGAATTCTATTATTTCAAATAACACTTTGGAAAAAGTTGATTTACCAAAGTGTTCTAAATCCATTGGTTATAAATGGGTGTTTAGAAGGAAATATAATTTTGATGGAATACTTAACACCTATAAAGCTAGATTAGTAGCTAAAGTGTATCGTAAAAAAGAAGGAATAGATTACTTTGACACAGATGCACATGTGGCTAGAATAACCTCGATAAGAATTTTGTTTGGACTAGCATCTATTTATGATTTACATGTTAATCAAATGGACATCAAAACAGTATTCTTGAATGGAGATCTCAAGGAAGAGGTTTATATAGAACAACCAGAAGGCTTCGTTTTACCGAGAAATGAACATAATGTGTGCAAACTAATCAAATCCTTATATGAATTAAAACAAGCCTCTAAAAAGTGGTACGAGAAATTTGACTTCAAAATAATGTCAAATGGTTTTAATCACAACTCGGTAGACAAATGTCTATATACTAAAGTTAATGATAATATAATCACTATAAAAGTTAGTGATAATATAATCACTATAATCATTAGTAACAATATAGACGGAATCAAAGAAACAAAGAGGTTTCTATCCTCCATGTTCTAAATAAAAGATCTTGGACAAGTGGATATTGTCCTTGGTATCAAAATTAAAATGGATAGTGGGGGTTTTACATTGAGTCAATCACATTATGTTGAGAATGTGATAAATAAGTTCAAACATTTGAACATTAAAGTGACAAATACCCCCATTGGTCGAAACAGGAAAAGATGCTGAATGGCTAAAGGTTCTTCTTTATGAAATTCCTTTGGGTGCAAATGATATTTCTTCGATACCTATCTTGTGTGATAGCCAAGCCACCTTAACACGAGCATATAGTGAGAACTTAGCTGATTCGTTGACTAAACCTCTTATAAGAGAGTTATTAAGATCAACATTGAGAAAGACACGATTGAAACTCCATGATTAAAAGTTTACCAATGATGGAAACCCTACATAATTATAATAAACAAGTATGTCTAGGTTCAAAGGGAGATAACAATTCATTTGATAACTTGATAAGTTTCAGCACTATTAACCTATTATAAAACCCTATACTTGATACATAGACTTGGTTGTTATGATTGGATGGATGAGTTAATAAAACTTTAATGAGGTTTAGTACAAATTACAAGTATCTATAAAAGTAACAAAGATATTAGAAGAACTCACTTGTGAGGACTTTGAGGTGGTGTTATCTCAATAGACAGTTATAATTTCTTTCATAAAAGTTCAATGAATAGGATAAGTGCAACACCATAATAGCAATAAGGGAGTTTGAAGAACTTATGAAAGCATAACATTCATGTGTGTAATTTCACCGAAATTGTCACAAGAAATGATTGGTTCAAAGCTATCGTGCTACCTGAAATTTCGATAATACTTTGTGAGATTTACACTTTGATCAGATTCAATCCAAAGATATCTGATTTTTATGCATTCGTGTTACCAGGTATGAATATGTGGAAATTTTGATCAGGTGGGGGATTGTTATATAATTGTTTGTTGTTCAAAATTTGGGCCCCTTTTTTGGGTTGAAATGTGAATAAATTAATGATGAAATTGGAAGACAATATCGGATGAAATTGGAAGGCAATGTTGGGTGATTTCTTCTTAACCATACTTAAGCACATGCTAAATGATCATGTGTAAGTACGACATTGTCTGCAAAAAATAAGGTCAATTTTGCTTCTACCATGCATATGCATGGATATAACCATTGATGTGATCCAAGTTGCCGTTGCAACAAGGACAAGCCCGAGGAAGGATCTTTTGATAGTTGAAGAAGGATTGATGACTCGTTCGAGGGCAAAGCAGGTGAAAGA
>CAIGRL010119055.1:0-19228 GCA_903798325.1 Fraxinus xanthoxyloides | reverse complement strand
CGAAAGTAATTTGTCATTTTTTTTTAATTTCTGTCACTTTCAACTTATAGAGTGTTGTATTCTTAAAATGAAGTTGTGCTTTTAATTAATAGAAGTGAAACATAATAAAATAAAAAAATCAACCACCACTGGATCTATTTGTAGGCTTTGATTGGTGTTCCCACTTTTTTAGTATTCGTCGCTTTTTTGAATTTTTCACTTTTTAAAATTTCTGTCACTTTTCAAGTATTTGGCACTTTTTAAAAAGTTTCATTACTTTTTGAATTTATGTCACCTTCAACTTGTATATTGTTATGTTACTAAAATGAAATTATGTTTCTATATTTAGTTAATACAAGAGCATAATCACAAAAAGACAATATGTAGAAGAAAATCAATCACCCCTAAATGTATTCTAAGGTTTTGGTTTGTGTTTAACGTTTTTTTGAATTTCTTTCACTTTTCAAGTATTTGTCAATTCTTTAAAATTTTCATTACTTTCTAAACTTATGTCACTTCCAACTTTTATGTTGTTATGTTACTAAAATGAAATTATGTTTCTATATTTAGTTAACACGCGTGAAGCATAATCACAGAAAGACAACATGTAGAAGAAAATCAATCATCCCTAAATCTATTATAAGGTTTTGATTTGTGTTTTTTCGCTTTATAAGTGTTTGTCAATTTTTTGAACATCTGTCCATTTTTTTCAATTGCTATCGCTCTATTGAATTGCTTTCATATTTAATGCCACTGAAAACTAGATCATTTAAATTTTGTTAAGCATGTTGTGTCACTTTATTGAATTGCTTTCATGTTTAGTGCCACGGAATTTGTGACATTTTTATTAAAAAGTGACATAGCATGTCATGCCCCCTTTTAATTAAAATGTCACATACAATCAATTTATAATGGAACAATACAACTTTGGCTAAGCTTTCAATTTGCTTATAAGATTTTCTTTTATACGTTAATTTATTTTGTATTTAGTTATATGTGAATTAAGTTTCCACAATACAGAAAAATGACATTGTACGTCAACTTTTATTAAAGGTTTTGTCGAAAATATTATTAGCCCACGTAAACTAAGGTATCCCAACCTCACCCAGTAGGCTATGTTGTAGGAATGAATCGCGCAACTCGTCAAGGAATCCCATCCTATTGTAGTTTATAATTTTTTTGGTATTTAGAAAGATAAAAGTTATATTATACAACCGTCCTAATGTGCCGACTCGACTATTCTCTAATGCACAGGGAACAACTCATAATGAGATAATAGCTGCCATTTTTTTCATCCAAAATAAAAAAGAAAAAGGCAATGAGCAGTCAAAACATGAACTTGACACGGAATGAGCTTATGGTGCAGTTGTGTCCATGCCGACATTACCCACACAAAAAATAAAATAAAAAAATAAAAAATAAAAATAAGAATAAAAAATTCTCATGTAGAAGCATTACACTAACATGACTACGTTTCAAGAGGGCTTTGCTTAGCCCCTGTTTGGTTTTCAAATTCTTTTTCAACTATGGGACTTACAATTTTAATCAAATTTTTAACCACACATTTCATCAACTTTTATCTAAATCAACCATGAGCATAATATCACTATTAATGTTCAATATATTTAACATACATTTTGTACAGTATGGATATGCCAATACAAGGAGATCAAAACGTTTGAACAAAACACTAATAAAAATCTATCTCTAGATTTCTTGTCCTATAAAAAACATAGGATTGGCAGTTAATGAATAATAACTGATTGGAGGTTTTAATCAAAAGATTACGGCAAAGATTCGAATTATATGATTAACCAAAGACTCTTTTCTTAGATAGTCTAAAATAATCTCACTGGGACTGCTAGTTGCTCAATCACACACATATAAAAATCCACAGCCCAAACCGCCCATTGGAAAAGTATTTGGGGGTTCATTTCCCCAAGTGAATTACAATGCAAGGTAGTGTCTATTAGAGTAAAGTTCCCACAAAGAAAAGCATATATTATATTAAGTTGACATGTAAATTATGGATTGAAAGAGGGACTCACATGGAAAGGAAGCATCCTGTCTCTGGGATTATCTACAGTCGAAAACAAAGAAAAACAAAAACTTTATTTATGAACAAAAGAGAGATCTAATCAATAGTCAAATCATTGATTAATTGCAAAAATCACATGGCTAGATGATGATCTGAACTTGGACAATTAACCTTCTTGATATTCCCAATGCAGCTAAATAATTCTCCTTTCAATGAGTTTACCTGTAACTACCATTTCTTGAAATATAACCGTCCCAATATTATATCAGTAGTGGTCTTGAATCGACCCACCCTGTCGGTCTACGCCTATATATACTCGTCCAAGTCATGCAACTTATTCATCCAAAACTAGTGAGAAAGGAGATTTCCATTTTCAGATCAACAAAGGAGATGGAGATCCCTGTGATTGACTTCAGTAATCTTGAGAGTGAGAAGAGAAGTGAAACAATGGCACTTCTCCATGAGGCATGCGAAAAATGGGGCTTCTTCATGGTAATGAAAATTTTGTTTATACAAATATCTTAAATGAACATGTTATGTAAGTGTATTGTACAATAATTGTTGTTTCCTATGTGCAGATTGAGAACCATGGAATTGATGAAGAGCTTATGGAGAGAGTGAAGCATTTGACGAATCAGCATTATCAAGAGAATATGAAAGACAGTTTCTATGAAACGAAGGCAGTAAAAACCTTGGAGAACAACGGGTTTATAAGTAATAAAGACTGGGAGAGCAGCTTCTTTGTTCGGCATCATCCCAGTTCTAATATCAATGAGCTTGCCAGCCTCTCAAAGGATCTCCGGTAAGTTTACATAATCATATTTGTCTAGCTTCAAACGAGAAGGCAAATTTCAAATAGAATAAGTGCCATTCAGAGAATGAACTAACAATGCAATTGAAACATGTATGGACTATGCAGCGAAACAATGGATGCGTACATTGATCAACTGATAAAACTCGCAGAAAAGCTTTCAGAACTCATGTGTGAAAATCTGGGTATAGAAAAGAATCGAATAATAGAAGCGTTTTCAGGAAGCAAGGGCGCTTCTGTAGGGACAAAAGTGGCAATATATCCTCAATGTCCTCATCCTGAACTCATTAGAGGGCTAAGAGAGCACACCGATGCTGGTGGTATCATACTCTTGCTCCAAGATGACCAAGTCCCGGGTCTTGAATTTTTCAAAGATGGGAAATGGGTGAAAATTCCACCTTCCAAGAACAGCAGAATATTCATAAACACCGGGGATCAGGTGGAAATCTTAAGCAATGGTGTGTACAAGAGTGCTTTGCACAGGGTCATGGCTATGAAGGACGGAAACAGACTCTCGATAGCCACATTCTACAACCCTGCTGGTGATGCAATAATTTCTCCAGTTTCCAAGCTCTTACTTCCTAACCATTTCCGATTCGAAGATTATCTGAATCTTTATACGAAAACCAAGTTTGAAGACAAGGGTCTCAGATTTGAGACCATGAAGAACATGGCCATGGGCAATAGTCACCATAGAGTTCTTATTACCAAGAATTAAATATGAAATCTGCTATATGTAATATTAATTTACAGCTTGTGTGTGGTTTTCCTCTTTCTGTTTCTGTTTCTTTGTCGTTTGTCGAAGTTTGAGAGAAGCTGCTGTACACTGCTTCCTCGACTTTATCTTCACAGAACACATGTACGAGTATGTGTAAGATTTGAAGTCTTTTAAGATTTTTCCGAATCAACTGCTTTAGGAGCAATTTTGTGTTGAATTTATTAATTTGTCATGTGTGTGTACATATGTAATTAATTCTGCATAAGATTATTTTAAAGTTGAGCCAAAAATTAAAGTGATCTAATAAAAAATTAAATAACTCGGCTTAGGGCATCTAAATAAAGTGTGGGTCAAGTTATATCTATAAATACTATATTCTTTCAAAAATGTATTTCATAATGGGCATAATACATATGAAACTATATATAGGGTTATAATCTCGAATTCATATGCAACTTCTCATTCTTTGGGTCATCTCATCAATACGAGATTACTAGGGAAAACATATTGAAGAGTAAGCTCCACAATCGACATTAAAAAACAGACAATTTACAATCAAGAATTCAAAAATCAAGACCATGGATCAAGAAGCAAAATCAAGAACAAAAATTAAAGAATCAAATGAGGCAAAACTCAAGATTAAAAGTTGAAAAATCGGGTGTCGCCCTAGATATCAATTGAAAATTACGAATTACCAAATTAATGGCTATTAAGTTATCGAGTGTTTATTAATTATCTATTTTTAGTTTTGACCACACGTGCGGAATTAATCAATCAAAAGTAACAAATCACTTTTAATTTTTTTAGATAGTTAATCAAAGTAGTCAATTTCTCTAAGTTTGAATATCTCACTAATAAAGAAAATAATAAATAACAAAAACCAAAATAATGACGGAGAAACTCCAACTAGGTAAAAACTCTGGGACTAAGTCATTACCTCCACTATGGACAATATAGAGTGAGTTACAGTTAGATACTATCTATCCAACTCCACTAGACTTCCCGATCAATTTCCTGGTAACTCCAAAGTCTATTCCAAGATCTTCTACAATTGTCTTTTCCTAATGGAGTTCCAAGAACCTGCTCCAAGGCTTTGTATTTTTCCTGCGCTTGTAGTCCAACCTATTTCAACCTCCAGCAACATCTTAAGTTCAACAGAGAAATTACCTTCCTATGACCAATATGAAGTAGGTGGTGTTTTGATTTAATGGGTTTGATGTTTTTCCTAAGCAGGTGATTATATGATCTTAAGAAAGGAAAAATAATGAATCACAATGAAAGAATATGTTCTTGGATCTTTAGAGTATAAGATAAGGCAATGAAAATAATGAAAATCACTTTCGAATTTCGTCTAATGGTTTGGATATTTATAGAAGAAGGTAATTGGGTTCAATAGGCCGAAAAAATATGTTTAAAAACACAAATTATGGTTTTCCGTATAAACATGTCGTTCGAGCTAAATCTCGACGATAGGTGATCGACGATCTCTTGCTCAAGCGAGAACCAGGCGACAGATAAGTGACAGGGATTATGTTTTAGTCGCTTGAGAAGTGTCTAGTTGATAGGCTAGCGAAAATGCGACGCCATTATTCACTTCTTTTCTTGCTCGAACCCTAGGACTTATAACCTAATTTATACAAATTGAACCATAGGTCCTTGACTTTTACAACATATTACAAATTAGTCCTTTTGTCTATAGAATTGCCAATTTTAAAAATCTAACAAACTTCCCATTTGACATTTTGTGATAAAACTACACAATAAGTCAGGAACTAAAAAAAAAACTCCAAACTACCCAATCTTCATCAAACTGCGTGTCTCTTCCATTTTTGGTTAAACCTATTTCTTGAAATCCATAGCTCAAATATCTAAAAGCACGTGATATAGGAAATATAGCAATTAAACACATGATACCAAAACTAGCTAGATTAAGACGTGACACTAATGTTAATCCAAATACCAACAAAAACATTAGTATCACATAAACATCAAAAAACTCAACCAGCCAAGCATTATGATATGGAATGCAATGAAATCAAATAATCTCCCCCTAAATCAAAATTCAAAAATTTTACTTCACCCTCCCCTCTCCTCTTTTTACCAATTTTTCTCTCTCCTCCCTTTGTCACAAATGACGAAGGGATAAAAAAATGTTAACATATAATCACTCGAAACTGCAATCATTAGCATGTATAAGTATAATCAATGTACATACTAACCTTCCCACATACTCAGTTCAAGTTAACATTGAATAAATTGTATAAGTGACTCGTGTGTGTAAAGTGTCACTAATCCTTTATAAGTAGGACTTCAAACCTTAATTTTTTTTGAGATATGACATGCTAAACATCTTGTCAATAATTGTATTCCTCTACTTATGAAAGTCAAACCATTTAAATTGTATTAAGACCTTGAAATAAAAGCTCATTTTGTATTGATATTTGCTTTTCTGCACCAACTTTGAAAATATTTTATTTTCACATATTTCAATATTTTAAGCTCATTATTCTTTTTCCCATCTTAAATACAAGCTCTTCTCCATTAAGCAATTAAAATGACACATATAGCAAGCTTTAGGTCGAATAAATCAAGTCAGTTGATCATATGCACCAAGTTTTGAAAAATCCCACAGACTTAATTGCTCGAGTCAAATAAATTTCGAATAAGAACATAAGATACTGAGTTTTTTATTACCGGGGATAAAATTGAGTTTAGATCTAATAAATAAGGTCAATTCTTATTCAAAGTCACCTTACTAACATGTGATTGTCACAAATCTCACACATGCGGTTGAGTCTCACTAACAATAACGTAGTTTGTGCAGACCGCGATGCAGATAGTACATGAAGACACCTATACTAAATACTTCATAATAACATAAGCCAGCAATGAAAACTATGTTACGACTCATCGATTAAACTCATACTTGATCACAACAAATACATTCAAGTATATTACATATTATGCTGTAAAAATAATTTCCCACATTTTTATTCTTCAATTTTCCAATTTTTTTGTTTTTATTTTAAAATATGAATGCGCGCGCGCGCGTGCACACACACACACACACACACACACATATATATATATATACACGCACCAAAAAAACCTAATCAGTTAGGTTTGCAAATGCTATTACCTTTAAAAGTACAATGATCTATTTCAAAAAATTCCAAATCACTTTTCTTCATCCGAACCTATCTAGTGACAAGAATATTCTCAGTCATCTGTGTTATTAATTTGGTCAATTGACTCACCTGATTAGTAAGAAAGTCAATCTGACCTACAAACTCATGATTCTTATTTCTATTTAAGCTTTGGTCACTATTTCTGTTCAGGAATTGATGACACTTGGGCCTTGTGTGTTCTAAATCACCACAATGTAAGCATATATGGATAAATCTAAGACCAAATATATATGATCGCTGACGTCTATTCCTAGGTTTGCGGGTCCTACGGTGTCTAGTATGTCTCTATCCTACATATCCCATGTTCTTAGGTTCAGTGTTAGACACATGTTTAAGCTGGTCAAAAATAAGGACAATTGTGGTCTTGGACATACTAATAACATTATGATCATTTTTATTGTATCCTAGACCCCATTGTTACTTACAAGTTTTCCTATTCCCAGAATGTTATCTAACTTCTTAGAACCACTAGAAAATGCAAGAAGTGGAGACTTGGAATACTCTAGATCGCTCAGAAGATTTTTAACCTGGATTTCTAAGGTTTTCTTTTCAAATGTCAGCTTATTAGCTCTCTAGAGGTCTTCTCAAGCTCACTAGTGAGATTCCTAACATCAGTATCTAAATATTCATTCATGAATTTCAACTCACTCAAGGTTAAGGTAGATTTTTGGATGTACGCTAAGAGTTTCTCATCTTCCGACTCAAGTCCCGTGACTCTCATACTTAAGGCTTTATTTTTAGTTAGAATCTTTAGATTCTCCTCATACATCTTGTCATAAGCATCATGGATATCTTAATCACTATAAGAATCCTCACCACTACTTATGTTCTCAGCCTTCTCACTCCCCTTATCAGATTCATTCCTAATTTTAACAGTACATGCAATATATTTTCCACTTTCATCACGAGTGAATTTCTCAATCTGATTGTCCGAGTTAGACATGTAATCAGAGAGAGTAGCATTCATAGCCCTATCTAGATTTCTTCTATTGCTAGGGTACTCACTCCTAAAGTGACCAAAACCTCTACAATTATGACACCTAATAGTTTTAGAACTCTTCCTAGATCTACCAGAACCACTTCTATACTTCTCTTGAGATTTTCATTTATTCCTAAACATTTTTTGGAATTTTTTAGTAAGGTAAACTAACTCCTCTTCATTAGAAGAATATGAATTTGAGAACTCTCTATGACTATTTCTCACAGTATTTAAGGCCAATGACTTACTGTTTGTATGTATAGCTAATGTAAGTTCATGAGTTTAGAGAGATCTAACCAAATCTTAAATCTTAATGGAATCTAGGTCCTTAACACTTCTCTATTGCCATAACTTTAGGTCTAAACCTTTCTGGTAAGGATCTAATAATTTTTCTTACTATCTTAAGCTCCAAGATTCTCTCACCTAGATTGAAGCTAGAATTTATCATATATGTCATTTAAGCTCGCATAAAAATAATCAAAAGTTTCATCTTTCTTCGTCTGAATTTCTTCAGACCTAATGGTTAACATCTGCAATTTAGATTTCTTAACCTCCTGACTTTCCTCATGTGTGGTCTGTAGAATATCCCAAACATAAACACTCGCCTAAATTCTTCTGGGATACTGCCATAAATAGGGCATGTAAGATGTTATTGTTCTGTTACATTCATATAAGTTCATTCTAGTCCAATTAGCAACAAGGATGTAGATATTTCATTATTAACCATATAACTAGGTGCTGCTCAACTATTCACAACACTGAGCCAAACATGCTCATCCATGAATTTTAAAAAGACTCTCATCTTAACCTTCTAGTAGACATAATTACTGCCTCAAAATAAGCGGGCCGAATAATGAATTACTCATCTAGATAATATGGGTCGAGGAACAAATTTTAGCACTGATACCAATTGAAAAAAGTGTGTCGCTCTGGATACCAATTGAAAATTACGGATTACCAAATTAACATCTACTAAGTTACCGAATGGTTATTAATGATCCCTTTTTAGTTTTGACCCTATGTGCAAAATTAATCAATCAAAAGCAACAAGTCACTTTTAATTATTTCTAGATGGTTAGTTAAACAAGTCAATTTCCCTAATTTTGAATACCGCAGTAATAACGAATATCAAAATGATGACAGAGAAACACCAACTGGGTAAAAACTCCGGGACCAAACTTCACAATCTATTTTCTGCGAATTCCAATATCTGCTTCAAGACCTGCTCCAAAATCTGCTCCAAGATATTCTCCAATTGTCTCTTCCCAGTGGAATTCCAAAAACCTGCTCTAAGGTCTTCTGCTCTTCATGCGCTTGTAGTCCAACCTCTTTCAACCTCCAGTAACCTCTGAAGTTCAACTAAGAAATTAACTTCCTACGACCAATAGGAAATAGGTGGTGTTTCGATTTAATGGGTTATTTTCCGAAAAATGTGATAATATGATCTCAAAAAGAAAGGATGAATCACAATGAAAGAATATATTCTTGGATCTTTAGAGAATAAGATGAGGCAATGAAAACGACCTTCGAATTTCGTCCAATGGCTTGGATATGTTTATAGGAAAGGGTAATTGGGTTGAATGAACTGGAAAAACTTGTTTAAAAATGCAAATTAGGGTTTTCCATATAAACCGTCGCTCGAGTTAAACCTCAACAATATGCGAGCGACGGCCTCTCGCTCGAGCGAGAGACGAGCGACAGAGATTCTGTTTTAGTCGCGTCCATGCGATAGGCTAGCGAAATTTTCATCGTGATTCTCTTCTTTTCATGCTCAAACCCTAGAACTCATAACCTAATTTATACAAATTGAACCCTAGGTCCTTGACTTTTACAACATATTACAAATTAGTAATTTTGTCCACAAGATTTCCAACTCTAAAAACCTAACAAAAGTGAAGAACCCAAACATAAAAAGATTGCAGTTCGAGCTTCAAGATTCAAGATCTGGAATCAAGATCTAGAAATAAAGAATCAACCCAAATAATTAATGTATGTTCCGCAATTAATAATTTTCTTTATGATTTGACCGTAGAATTTTGATAACAAAGTAATTAGGTTTTCAAGTTTTGAGATTTAGAGTTTCATAAAAATTTTAACAAGTGATATTAAAGCCAACTCCATGTTAAACCTTTGAGAATAAATAATATTTTTTAAGGTTGGAATTCATAATTTGGATTTCAAAATTTTCGGAGGATAATTTCAAACCCTAAATTTCAGGTTTTTGGATTTTTGGGAATTTTTCGCCCGTAGCGCCATGTTTGGGGGCTACGTTTCAACATCACATAGCATGTTTGGGTGCTACGGTGCCGAGGGGTACTGTTCAAATTTTTTGTAAATAAAAGAAATAAAATTAAAAATTAAAAGACTTTGGGGCCATTAAAATTAAAATCTTGGTATTAAAGTTTATTTTGAATTACTAATTTTTAAATATAGATTAATTGAAGCAACATATTATGACAGTAACTTTTTTTGCCTAAATTATTTTATTTGGAATATTAGGAAGGTTGTTTTTACGTAATTCATGCAGATATTCACCAGTTCAAAGGAATGTCAATATTTAGTTGAATTATTTGAACACATGTGGTACTAAATATGTGTCTTGTAAAGTTTTCTATTATGTGAACATTGAATCGGTCTAAAGATAGACTTGATGTTTGATCGGATTTATTGTCAATATTTGATTATTACACCAAGAACATCACTTACAAATGGATATTTTTGTCGAAAGTCTAAATATCAATATTGTGCTTGGTCTCTTGTGATGAAGCGCACCATTATTTGAAATTATCAATTGTCCAATATGGAATCCCATGTGAATATGTTATTTAAGTTTAAATTCTCTATTTATTTAATCCATCAACTTCTGCAATATTTGCCAACATCAATTCAATTCATGTGCTTGAACTAAAGTTTAAGGTCTGGAAAGGGAACGTTTATATCGTACTTGACCCCATGATCTAGACATTGCGTTAAGGACTGAACAATCCACTAGTCTCATGGATAATAGTTCTGCTAATAAAATGGGGTTCGAATGAGTGGGATTGTTCAAACTGCATAAGTTTTATGATCATGAAGCATAAAATTCAGCAATATTCAGGGGAGTTGTATCCCGATAAGGTAACTGTCAAGGAATTTCTTAAAGATGTTCCAAAAATGTTTTGCAAAATGAAAAAATGTTGAAACTAGTATGCTTATGGCGAACTTAATTTCACTAAAGTATGAGACTAAAGAAAATATACGGGAGTACATCACGGATGTATCTCATCTTGCTTCAAAACTAAGGCATTAAAGTTTGGGCTATCTGATGACTTTCTCGTGCATTTGGTTTTGATTTCTCTTCATGTGCAATTCACTTAATTTAAGGCCAGTTACATCAATAAAAGGGGAAAGTTGACTCTTGATGAGCTAATTTCATATTGTGTATGAGAAGAAGAAATGTTAAAGCAAGAGAGAACTGAAAGTGCCACTTGACAAGTACCTCTAAGAACAAGTTAAAAAATAAGGAAGATAAATCTGATTCAACTGAAAAGATACAACAAAAGCATGAAAAAGATAAACAATCTTGCTATTACTTTTGTGAAAATCTAGAACACAAATAGAAATTGTACTATATACCACGTTGATGTGTGAAGAAAATTACACTTAGTTTTTTTAGGTTAATTTAGTTTCAATACCATGACATACTTGGTGGATAAATTCTGGTACCACTATTCATATAGGTTTGTCTATGTGAGGTTGCTTGAACATCCAAAAATCAATTGATGCTGAAAGATTCATCTATATAGAGCGATAACAAATCGGTTAAAATAGAAACTTTATGGACTTTTAGGTTATTATGAAACGTTGGTTATTATTTGAATTTGAAAGAGACATTTGTGGTACCGTCTTTTTGGATAGATGTTGATTCTATTTCTATATTGGACAAATTCGATTACTTTTGTTCAATTGAAAATAGTTAATTTAATCTTTTTCTTAATTCAAATATTGCGGGTACCAGTTCTTTATCTGGTTATGATAACCTATATTTGCTTAATATGGTTGCCTCTTATAAAGAAACCTTGCATATTGATTATGTTCACGGACGATTTTTTTCTCATTGTGGCTACCTATATTTCATCCATGAGAAATCTCAATCACTGTACATGTTCAAGATATACAAAGTTAGGGTTAAAAATCAATTCAAAAAAGGAATAAAACACGTCAAATTTGGTTGTTGTGGTGAATACTATGGCATATATGACAAATTAGGAGAACAATATCCAAGGGCTTTTGCTAAAATTTCTAGAGGAATGTGGAATAGTCCCACGGTACACCATGTTAGGATCCTCTAACATAAGTGGTGTTACTGAGAGATGAAATAGAATAATTAAGGTTATGGTAAGGAGTATGCTTAATCATTCACCTTACTAGAATCTCTCTAGGAAGAAACATTAAAGACTGTAGCTTAAATTCTTAATAAAGTTCCAAGTAAAGCAATTCTTGTTCCAAATCTTGTTAAAAAGCAATTTCGAATCAAGACAACATTACAAAATCCCCCATATACAATCAAGAGATTGTTCTAGAGATCAAACTCAACAACGTCAAGAACAAATATCATTAAGGAAGTCCACTATAGAAAGGAGGAAGACAATTTCGAATAACTTTATAGTGTTTCTCCAATAAAATAAAGATGGCATAGGATTGATGAAAGATGATTTGATCAATCAACTTTCATCTAGCCATGCAAAGGAACAATTATCAAGAGTAGGTTGATACAATGAATAAAAAGATAAAGTCCATGAAAAACAATGACGTTTGGGAACTCATCACATTGACTAGAGTGCGAAGCCCATTAGTGGTAAGTGAATATTTAAAACCAAGAGAGATTCGAAGGGTGATGTGGAGAGATATAATGTTCGTCTTGCTGCAAATGGCTTTATTAAAAAAATAAGGCACTGACATTAAATAGACTTTCTCTTCGGTTTCTATGAAAGACTCTTTTAGGACTATTATGACATTTGTGATACATTTTATTCTTAACCTACGTCAAATGGTTTACAAATTAACAAATCCTTCTATGGGCTTAAGTAGGTTTCCTATCAATAGATCACAAATTTTATCAAATAATTATCTCGTTTGGTTTTGAGATGAATTCAATTGATGATTGTGTATATTACTAGTTCAATGGGAGTAAGCATATTTTTTTGTATTGTATATCGATGACATATTACTTGCTTGTAATAATATATGCCTATTGCACAAAATCAAAAGATTTTTGTCATGGAATTTTGACATAAAAGATCTTGGTGACACATCTTTTGTCTCAGGGATACAGATACATAGAAATGGTTCTCGGGGTATTTTTGCATTATCACAAAAGAGCTATATCGATAAGGTTCTTAAAAAATTTGGGATGCAAGTATGAAAATCAAATGATACCCTTATTGCTACGGGAGACAACTTTAGTCTCAATCAATGCCCTAAAAATAAACTTAAAGAAAAGGAAATACAGAAAATCCCATTTGCTTCAGCCATTGGGAATTTAATGTATATTTAGGTTTGCACACATCCAGATATCATATTCATTGTTGAAATGCTGTGCAGATATTTAAGTAACTTTGAAATGGAGATTTAGAAAGCAACCAAACAAGTTTTTCGGTATCTATAGAGAACTAAGGATTACAAGATTACATATAGGAAATCAGACAAAATGGAGATCATTGGATATTGTAATTCTAATCATGTAATATGACTGTGGAATTTTGTCGCTGAGCTTCACATTTTGGATGAAATTGAAAGACCACTTAAATTATTCTGTGGCAATAGCAGTCTTGTATTCCAACAGGAGTTTGACGATGTCAAAATTTATAGAAGTTCCTAGTTGTTAAGGAGAGATATGGAGTTATCACCTCTCTATAAAGAATATCAAGACAAACTCCATAATTATGGATCCATTTACTAAATAGTTGTCACCAAATGTCTTTCATAAATATAATACTTACATGGGTGTTGCATCTTTTGATGATATATCACTTTAGTGAAAATTTGTGTTCGGATGTTCTATGTTTTAGACACATATTTTTATCTATGGATATTCAATTTATTTCAGAAATAAAGTATTCAATTTGGTTTTCAATTTGATTAAAGTTTTTGGTTTGATCTCATTAAAGAATAAGGTAGGACCAATTGAAAATAAGCATGTTTAGATCACATTGCATGTAATTTCTGTACTAATTATCCACATTTGATCTATGTAATTTGATTATATTGATATATGTGACCATTGAGAGTTTAGTTACAATACTTATAATGAAAATATCTTTAAAATATTAACATAATTAATGGATGAGATTGTTCGAAGATGCTTTTGGCTTTGATTGCAAAAGTTTTGAGCTCATAAGATTATACACATTTATAAAACAACATATGTGGCACAAGTGAGAGATTGTTGGAAAAATATTTAATTTGTCATGAGTATAGAGACTAGATCCATTAGGGTTGTATTTGACGATTGACCCAATACATATGAAAACTATATATATGGTTACGGTCCTCAATTTATATGCAACTTCTCATTCTTTGTGCCTCCCATCAACACAAGAATAATTAAGAGAAAGCATATTGAAAAAGAAGATCCAAAGCTCACAATCAAGAACAATTATTGAAGAATTTAATAATTCATAACCAAGAATCAAAATGAAGAACAAGACAATCAAGATTATGGAGAAAGAAGTTAAAATTAAGATCAAGAACTCAACAATCAAAAGAGTCGATAATCAAGATTTAAGATCCGTAATCAAGATCTAATATTAAATAATTATCCCAATGAATTTAAGGTATGTTACGCACTTTATAATTTTCTTGGTGATTTGACATGGATGATCTTAACAATAAAGTAATCAAGTTTTGAAATTTATGGTGGGTTTGAGCCACATTATTTTGAAAGAATATATTTTGAAATAGTAGATTGATTGAGAATGTGTGGTTGAAAAAGAAGGAAAAGTTATTGATGTGATGGAAAATATTATTTTATTAAAAAATGTATAGTTGAAAATGAGTAAAATAATAAGAATGAAAATTTTAATATATAACAAACAGCGGCTTAGAGTTGCACGGAACTCTTGACAGTCAAAACATATGTGTCCCTTTGGCAACGTGTTAACGAAGCTGCGCAATTATTCCTGGTTAATGGTTGACTTCATTGATCATTTCATGCGCAATTATTCCTGGTTAATGGTTGACTTCATTGATCATTTCACATTAGCAAACTGATAAAACAATTCCATGAATTTCATTAAAAAAAATATGGGTAGGCATCTTTTTTGTACTATCTTTAAAAGTTTCTATTGTGTGCCAATATTTTTATCTTTCAGTCAGACATCAGGTATTGTATACTTGCGATACTGCCAAATTAATCGGACAATTTAACGTTATTCTATGTTGTCCATGAAAAGTCTTTCTTGAGGTACATAATTCCAGTCAAAAATTAATCCATGGAGGGATTATTCGTGATTATTCTTGTTATTGCAAGTTTTAGTTCAATATCAACACAAAGTGTAGGCAATGGTAATGCAAATAATGTAAAATGTCGTGCCACAGATCGTGAAGCGCTTCTTGATTTCAAGAATGGCCTGAATGATCCTGAGAATCGACTCTCGTCATGGCTTGGCCTCGACTGTTGTATCTGGAGGGGCATTGGATGCAATAATACTACTGGCTCTGTTACCAAAATAGACCTTCACAATCCATATCCAGACTCGACTTCTAGTGCCAGGTATGGATTCTGGAACTTGAGTGGAGAAATTAGGCCTTCATTGCTGAATCTCAAGTCATTGCAGCATTTAGACTTGAGTTCTAACACATTTGATGGCGTCCTGATTCCTGAATTTCTCGGTAATCTAAAGAATTTACAGTATCTAAACCTGTTCGAAGCTGGATTCAGTGGTCTTATCCCTCCAAATCTTGGAAACCTCTCTAATTTGCAATTTCTTAATGTTTCTTCAGGATTTTCAAGTTTAACTCTTGATGGTTTCCGATGGATAACCGGTCTGTCTTCATTGAAACATCTTGAAATGAAATCCGTTGACCTCTCTTTAGTTGAGTCGAATTGGCTGGAAATGTTAAACATGTTGCCTCATTTAACCGAGCTGCATCTTGCATCATGTTTCTTGTTCGGTTCCATTTCATCTCTTGATTCTGTTAATTTCACTTCACTTGCTGTTATAGACCTTAGTTTTAACAGTTTCAACTCAATGTTCCCTGATTGGCTTGTCAATATCAGTAGCCTTGTCTATGTTGATTTGAGTAATTGCATGCTTAGAGGAAGGATTCCACTTGGATTGGGTGATCTTCCGAATCTAAAATACTTGAATCTTGCCCTGAATGGCAACCTTAGTGCCATTGGCCAATCAATTTTCAAGGGACACTGGAAAATGATAGAGGTTCTTGACCTAGCATCGAATCAAGTACATGGGAGACTTCCTGCATCCATTGGAAATATGACAACTCTCACTGTTTTTGATTTGTTCGATAACTCTGTTGAAGGTGGAATACCAAGCTCGATTGGCAGGCTTTGCAAGTTAGTAAATTTAGATATATCTGGAAATAAGTTGACAGGAAGTTTACCTGAGATACTTGAGGGGTCGGAAGACTGCTTTTCCAAGAGTCCTTTTCCCAACTTGGTTCACTTAAAATTGACCGGCAATAACTTAACTGGTAGATTGCCAGAATGGTTGGGTGAGCTCAAAAATCTTGAGGAACTTTCGCTGGATGCCAACTTGTTTGAAGGCCCTATACCAGAATCTTTAGGGGCACTCCAAAATTTGACAGGTTTAAATCTAGCAGGCAACAAATTAAATGGAACTCTACCGGAGAGTACAGGGCAACTTTCAGACTTGTCTTTTCTTGATGTTTCTCTTAATTCTCTAACTGGCATTTTAACTGAGGCACATTTCTCCAAGCTAAGCAAGCTAAAAATTTTACTTCTGTCTTCCAATTCCTTTGTTCTGAATGTCAGTTTGGATTGGATTCCTCCATTCCAAATCCGTAATCTTGACATGGGCTCCTGCAACTTGGGACCTTCATTTCCGGCTTGGCTTAAATCTCAGCACGAGCTTATGTACCTCGACCTCTCCAATTCAAGCATCTCGGGTTCCATACCTAACTGGTTCTGGGACTTATCAGTTAATCTTTCACTACTTAATGTCTCTTTCAATCAGTTAGGAGGTCAACTACCAAATTCATTTCAAGTTATTCCATATGCGGATATAGATTTTAGTTCCAATGTTTTCGAAGGATCCATTCCTCTTCCTGGGGTTCCAATAGAGCTACTTGACCTGTCAAACAATGGATTCCGAGGTCCCATTCCTCAGAATATCAGTAAAGTCATGCCAGACTTGATTTTTCTCTCTCTTTCTGGTAACCAACTCACAGGACATATACCAGATGATATAGGAAATATGGTTTTACTTGAGGTGATTGATCTTTCGGGAAATAATTTAACTGGAAGCATCCCAACATGTGTAGGAAACTGTACTTATCTGAAAGTCTTGGACTTTGGAAACAATCGCATTGTTGGTTCAATTCCAGATTCTTTAGGCCAGTTGAATCAGCTTCAGTCACTACACTTGAATGACAACATGATCTCGGGTGAGCTACCGTCTTCTTTGAAAACTTTATCGAGTTTGGAGACTTTGGATCTTGGAAACAATCAGTTAGAAGGTAGTCTTCCACCATGGATTTCTGAAGGCTTTACCAGTCTCAGAATCCTTAGATTGAGGTCAAATGCATTTTATGGGGAAATCCCGCCAGAGCTTTCAAACTTAACTTCTCTCCAGGTTCTTGATCTTGCTGAAAACAACTTCACGGGGCGAATTTCACCAGCCTTTGGAGACCTAAAAGCCATGGCACAAGAGCAAATGATAAATAAATATCTCTTCTATGGGAAGTACAGAGGTCTGTACTATAAAGAAAATTTGGATATCAATTTGAATAATCAACCTCAGTTGTTCACCAAGACTCTCTCCCTCTTGACCTCTGTAGATCTATCCGGAAACAGCTTGTATGGAGAGATTCCAGTAGAATTGACAAAATTACACGGCCTTATGGTTTTGAATTTATCAAGAAATCAAATCAGTGGCCATATCCCAGAAAGCATTTCTAGCTTACGCCAATTGGTATCCCTTGATCTTTCAAGCAATAAGATCTCTGGTCCCATTCCGTCGAGCATAACTTCATTATCATTTTTGAGTTATCTCAATTTGTCGAACAACAATTTATCGGGTAAGATCCCTGAATCTGGTCAGATGTCAACATTTGATGCATATGCTTTTGAGGGTAATCCTGACCTTTGTGGAGCTCAGCTTCGGGTGAAGTGCACCGATGAAGACTCGAAGGGTGGAAACAACATACAAAATGGGAACAACAATTATGACAGCAATGACAAGTTCATCGATGGATGGTTCTATCTTAGCATAGGCCTTGGCTTTGCTGCAGGCATTCTCATTCCTTACCTTATTTTAGTGATAAAAAAACCATGGAGAGATGGCTATTTTGATTTTGTGGATAAGGTAGCAAACAAATTATTCTGTTAGCAGCAGAAAATTACTTGCTAAAAAATGATGAAGTATAACATTCTCATAGATGGAGCCTTTTGCCCTAAAGTTCCTTGTTTAGAAGCTTTGAACTGAATCTCATTGTAGAAAAGGTGTATCTTGTTATAGTGTGTGAAAAAGGACTTTGTTTTGTTAGTTTGAAATCCAAATCAGAAATATTTTTTTACATACAAGTAATCCGGCCATCTCCAATGTTGCATCTCATCTTGATAGGTGTATGTCAATTAAAAGGAAAATGCACTTTCATTTATGTTTTGAAATAGTTATGGAGTTTAAGCCAAGTTTCTTGAAATTTTTCATGTCAGCTCATATTGAATACAAACCACCTAGAATTGAAACAAAAGAATTACTCCATCAAAGCTAACAATAAAATGAAGCCATCCCACTTATTTTGAACCTAAAGTATCACAAATATTGACTAGAAGTGGAAGAGGAAAATGACAAGATTTATAATACTCTGTCTCGAATGCTTCTAAATCACTAAGGTGGACTCAATGGTGCTAAAAAGTATTTAGGAAGAAAATAAACCCCCTTGTGAAGAAACTACATTGAGAAAATGACTTATTTTGGATTGTATGTTGGTCCCTTGAGCCAATAAAATTGGTTAAACAACAGAAAGATTCTGGCATGATGTTGTTTGCAGGTAGTAGAACAATGTGCTGCTGCACCGGAAAGAAAAATAACGCGAGTGAACGGGAGAAAAATCGAGAAGAGCTGATGCCTTTTCATTCAACCAAAGGGGGCTTTATATGGCCATTTGTACAACAGAATTCAACATTAAATCTGGAGAAAATACCTCATCCCTACTGACAAGTTCACAATGACTTATCAAACTGCTGTTAAGTAAAACTATCCCAGATGCTAAGTGTAACGTCCCGAGTTCCGTGAACCCAAAGTGTCACGTCATTCTCATTTGTCTCGAA